>NWSH02000016.1:43665-56937 GCA_002382865.2 Heliothis virescens | reverse complement strand
TAAATACGTTTTTGTGCAAATAAGAAAATCTCTTTTTCAATCAAGAATCCCAAACCTGAACACATACAAACTTAGAAAAGTTGCATTGGTACTTGCCTGACCTGGGATCGGNGTTGGAGATATAATTTTATTTGTTATTAGTAAGTCAACTTACAAATTAGTCGATAAGAAGAACACTTATGTTATCTGTGGTTTTTATGTTCCGCCTTGAGTTGCGTTTTTAGTTTGTTGTATCTGTGACAGTTTCTTAGAAGATAATTAAATACGTTTTTGTGCAAATAAGAAAATCTCTTTTTCAATCAAGAATCCCAAACCTGAACACATACAAACTTAGAAAAGTTGCATTGGTACTTGCCTGACCAGGGATCGGACCCACACACTCATACTTGAGAGGTTAGTGCTTTACCCACTAGGCCACCACGACTACCTACCTGACAAATAATGCCATAAAGAAGTAGTCAAAATTAAAAACATTTCTATGGCACTATCTGACAGATAGCTATTTAGAACTTTATCTGGAACCTGTGAAATTAGGTGATATTTTGTCTGATAGACAAGGGTTACACGATCAGTCTGGCGTCATTCTGGCATCAGTCACAGACTGACGAAAGACTGACGGGCAAAAAACACGGTACATTTTGGACCATTAGTCCGTCCGTCACCCGGTTACACGATCATTCTCCCATCATTCATGACCAGACTGATGGAATTGACTGACGCCAGACTGGTCGTGTAACCCCTGTTTTAGAAATTGAATTTTAACATTATTAGCTCCATATAATATGGTCTGACCGTTTTTGTTGAAGTTGACATTTGAAAGTTAGTACAAATAAGTCAGTCTTCTCTTGAAAACTGACAGCTGTCACCTGGGGGTGATTCTCTAACGCAAAACATCTTTACAACCAAGAAATCATCGTTGCAACATCTATAAGTGCGCGATCGCAGCGCTTCAACGATGTTGACGGCGCGACATACAACTAAAATATGACGACAACGACGACTTCGCCTTCGATTTTATTCTTCAAACCGAAAAGCTTGTCATTTGTGAGGTCGTCGTTGTTGTCATCTATAGGCGCCTCCAAACTCACGCCGAGAACACCCGAGAACCCCCGAGAAGCGTGAATGTGATCGCTTTCTCGCTGTCTCGTTCTCGCGCTCGCCTGTTCTCCGATCAGTGTCGGTATTTTTGCCCGCTTCAAAGGATTTCTCGGGCGAGAAAAGAGAACGGTATCACATTCTCGTTTGGTCTCAGAGCGACCGTGCCATTGATTGTGTGTTGTTGTTTAGGTTTTACATTCTTATGAATTTGCGTGAGCCACCATCGCCTGGGTCTTCGTCTCTTCGTAATTTGATATATAATTTTAGTATACACAAGATTATAATATGCTAATGCACACAAAACCAAAGCCGCTGCAATGTTGACGTCCATTCCAGTTAACGATCGAGAATGCGAATGAGAAGGTTGCGTGAATGTAGATGCCTCCTCGGTTCTCGCGCAATTTCTCGGCAAGACTTCTCGGCGAGACTTCTCGCGTGAGTCTGTAGCCGCTATATGATGTGACATTTAGAGAATCGCATGGCTGCACAAAAGATTCGATGAGGATTCGATAGCACTATAAATTGTGTCAAATTTCAATTTCTTATCGCAAAACATTGGATAGTTAGGATATAGAAATCCCCAGTAAGTTAATAATATTATTCCAACCACTTCCCCAATTAGTGAGATAACCGTGGAAGTGGCGGTATTTTTGCTAGGAATTACACTGTTTTTGTTTACAGCAATAATGTTGTTATTTAATCTGTATTTTTTCGGAAATTCTTATCGTTGCAGCTTCGTGAACTTTGTACATCCGATATGAGTCATATTTTAGTTATTCAACATTTAGTTTTATGAGTTAATACTACTGCGGAATTCAATAATCTACCTATCTCTAGATTTGCCTACCAGGGATAGAGTTTCGACATTAGACTCGTACAACTAATGTCAAAATCTTATCTCTAGTAAACAAATCCACAGTTAGATAGAATATTGGGAACGGCCGTTAGTAACCTTCCGCCAGCAGTTTCACCCACATCCCGTGCCAACTACCCGGACCCGGATTAATAGCCTTCCTCGATAAATAGGCTATGAACAATGACAGAATTTATGAAATCGGTCCATCCTGAGATCAAGTTGAAGAGTTTGTTTGATTCAAGCAACAAACAAACTCTTCACATTTTATAGTAGGTATTAATATACCTGATATAAACTGAACAGACAAACTGTTTTATTCTGGTTTCTTCGCACAGTTTCAGTCCCGCACCGAAGTGAAATAAAACATGGTTACCACGCTTTGACACGGGTTAAACCACGCTAAACTCCCAATTAGTTCTTTATATAATTGTTCCTATTTTATGGAATTGCGTATAATTAAACAACGTGTAATTAAAAGGATTACTGGATATGCAACGCCCCTTAAAATGTTTTGCACGGGTTTACCCGAAATCGTGAATGACACGGCGTGGTACTATAAGATTACCACTGACGCAGTGGATGGGTGTATGAGGAAAGTAGTCAAGAATATAAATGTAGGTTTATTTCTTTTGCTTTTGTAGAATAAATTTAATATTTTTTATTTGAAAAGTAATATAAATATGGACTGTCTTTTTTAATATAAAAGAAAATCAAATAAGATTGAGGAAAGAGTTATTTTGTGGTATTTTTTAATTTTAAAAATGATATTGATAAGCGAAATTCGAACATAATGTGTATTTAAATGCTTACATGGTTAAATATCCAAAACATGTGGCCATACATCTTAATTATTGGTAATTAAAAAACAACAGGAAAATAGTTTATCTTAGTTACAGTTATTGTTACAGGATAATTAATAAATATATCGTCTTTACTTAGCCAACTATGTCGAGTTGGGCTTCCAGGATAAAAAACGATATATTACTTAATTAATAAGTAATTAAAATCTTGTTCAAAACACAGCAGGCATGTATTTAATTTTTACTGTTTTCCGTATTTCGTAATTCGTCATTGTTTGATTTCAGTGGTGTGACAGCTAAAGTTTATGTTTTAAGTGCCAATAAAACACTTAATTAATGATGTTTAGCATTATTTGTTTAATAAATAATTGCGAAAATCCACTCAATGTTAATAAATTAATAGCAAACGTAACTTTCACCTACAGATCTAGATATTATAGATACTCATATAATAAAGAGGATTTATGTTTTTTTCTTTTCTACCTATAACCTCCAAAACTACTGAACCAATTTGAGATTTTTTTCACTGTTAGGAAGCTACACTACCCTCGGGTGACAGCCTATATTTTATCCGGGTGCTGGAAGTCGTTACCAGGGTACACGAGTGAAACCACGCGAAACAGTTACTGCGGAAATCAATATTCTGTCTATCTCTGGATTTGCTTACTAGTGACAGAATTTTGACATTAGCCCCATACAAGTTGTGTCAAATTCCTATCTCTGGTAAGCAAATCCAGAGTTAGATAGGTTATTGGGAACGGCCGTTAGTCAACAGTAATTTTATAACGAGACAATTGAATCTACTTGTCAACAGTTTCATTGTTAAACAAAAGAAGCTTATATTTATAACTCTCGCTTTCATTTTGTTGCGTATTTTATAAACAGTATCAGGTTAGTAGATCATTGAAAGTATGGTTCTTAGTCTTAGTAGAACTAATCTGTTAAGTTGGTTAAGACTAGGTATAGGTATAATACCTATATATATCAGCATTCAGCACTAGCTTTTTTGTTTTTTTTTTTTACTGTCGGGATAACCCACCGAATTTCTTCTTGAGTCCTTTATGTACTTGGGTCGCGGTTACTCTTTCGAATAATCCCACAGCCCCGGCAGGCTCTGGCTCTAGTAGGCTCCGCTAGGTGCACTAGCTTCCGCCAGCGATTTCACTCGCGTCCCGTAGGAACTACTCCGGGCACTCAAATAAAAAATAATATCGGACAACATTATAATAAATAAAGCCTTATAATATTAAAGAAAATAGAAGGAAAATACTTTTAAAATCATAGTAATGATAGGGAAAAAACCCAATATTAAAATATCGACACGATGAATAGATGACGAATTTAGTGGTTTTCTGGTCATTGATCAAGCAAACACAAGTTGTATAAGGATATCACTGCAGCCTAAATCTGTAGTGTATCCGTAAGAGGAAAATGCTTGCACTATAGGTATTTATGATCATAGGTTGGTAGATTTCCAAGTAGTAATTTAAAACGAGGCATGAAAAATAATTACAAATAAAATCTGATTATTTTAGCTCTTTTTTAAAGTTATCCGCAAAAACACTTGTTATGAAGATGGTTAGAAACAATCTTGTCAGTCGAGTAAAATGGAGGTTATTAAGAACTGAATGTTTTCGTACAGACAACGGCAGGTCAACGTATCTGTCAAATTTTACCAGTTGAACATCTACCTTCCGCTATTGTGATAAGGTTGAAAATCTATCGCAGAAATTTGACAGATTGTGGTAACTTGATGTGCTATCGTCTCTACTACATGTTTTTTTTATACATAATTTGTAATTGCGTGGTGTTAATTATCCCTCAATATGGGCTGTTTAACACGTTCCTTTATTAATAACTATATTTATTAATACTTGATATTTATTTGATCTAGAAAACCCTGGATTACAGCTGCATTGGGTTAGCATTGTTGGGAAAAGCGTAGCCAGATAAGAACTTTTTGTTTATTGCTTAACCTCTAGTAAATTTTTTTAATTTTATTTAGTCATTTATTAACAAAGCAAATCTATAAATCTCCCTTTAGACTCGGATATCTCTTCACACGTTGCATATGAATATGAGAGTACATGTATGATTATGGCTTGCGATTGTAGGTTTCCAAGTAGGTGCCGCTTAGCCGAGGTATCGCCAAGCGATATCACCGATATGTTTTGTTTTGTTTGACAAAGTGTCGCGCGTTTTGCTGACGTCTATCAGGTGCTCTTATTAATCTTTGTAAGAGTAGAATAGTGCAGTGGGAATGTTAGAATAATTGTGTCTTAATCCGTAATCGGTATGTCTGTTTGTGGGTGGATTAGGGTGTTTAAGCTGTGACTTCATGTGTTACTTAAATGGTAGTCCGTGAACAACTCATTAAGAACAGTTTAACTGCTAATGTAGATAAAATACTACAAGTGTCAAGGTCCTTTCTCTTGCACCTTTAAACATCTATACTAATGTTTTAAGCGTTTGTTTTTTTCTTTGCTTGAACGTGCTAATCTTAGGAATCATTGGCCTATTTTTAATAATTCTTTCAGTGTTAGACAGCCCATTATCGAGGAAAGCTATAGCCTACTTTTTGTCCGAGTGCGCTGAGTAGTTCCCACGGGACGCGGGTGAATCTGCTGGCGGAAGTTAGTCGTATATAAAATGTTTGATTAACCACTATATCAAATATACCAGATAAATAATCAGCAACGTTTTCTTAACCGAGCATAAATTAACTTGCCCACTCGCATGTAATTGTCTAATTGGCTCCAAGTCAGCTGTCTAGTAAATTTTCTACACACAGCTCATTCTGAATACTAACTCGGGTTTCTTACGTTGTCCCCTACAATATTCCTTCTTCAATAAATTATCGTGCACGTGCACCAACGTTGGAAGTTGGGTATTCGATGTTGGCTTAAAAGGGCCAAATGTTGGAACCAACTCTTCAAGTCACCCTAAGAATCAGCTGATAAACTCATTAATGTTTTAGCAACATTGGTAGTTGGACATTCGATGTTGGTTTTAGGATAAAAGGTCCAAAGGTTAAGTGAATGTAATTCTTTATGAGAATAAAGTATCTTAAACCCGAAAGGTTGGAACCAACTTTTTAAGTCGCCCTAAGAAACACGTGCACTAAAGTTGGAAGTTGGGCTTTCGATGTTGATTTTAAAAGGGTCAAAAGTTGGAACCAACTTTCCAAGTCACCCTAAGAACCAGCTGCTTAACTCTCTTCAATGTTTTGTAGCAACGATCCGGAAATACGCATAATATGTTTGTCTGTCTGTTACGTGAATATGTCAAACAATACGCCCAAAGTTATTTGGTCAACTTATTAAGTAATATGTTAAGTAAGTTGAAGTAGTGGGAGGGCACGATTGTTGTTTTTTAACAATCACATTTGCACCTGTTACAACTAGTTTTCGTTGTTTCGGCACCTAATTATGGCTATTTTTATTACATCTAAATATGGTTTATTATGCTTTCGTAATAATTTCTTCCAAATGTAAGAGATAAATCTATACTAATATTATAAAGCTGAAGAGTTTGTTTCTTTGTTTGAACGTGCTAATCTCAGGTACTACTGGTCCGATTTGAAAAAATCTTTCAGTGTTAGATAGCCCATTTATCGAGGAAGGCTATAGGCTACTTTTTATCCGGGTGCCGCCGGTAGAAGCTAGTCTTAAAATATGTGGTGGCAATGTATCTCTGTCCCTATATGTTATATAAGTTTACCTTATGTATAAGTATAGGACATTTTTCTTAAGACAAGTCGCATTGTTAATAAAATATGACGTCATACTATGATCAGCTGAATCAATTACCTATATAAACAGCAAACAAAGAAACGAATTAATTACCAAGTATACAATAACAACATTACTCACATAATATGAGAAAAATGGTTATAAACATATACATAAGTTTTTGCTCATACATCGCTTCATTTTAAAGACAAACATTCAAAAATAATAAAAAAATCTGCGATCGTCCTCGTATGTACAGACGACAGCAGGTCAACCTCAGTGATAAGGTTCAAAATACTAAAAAAAATGTTGAAGAAATTTGCCAGATTGTGGTAGATTGATCTGTACAAAAATACAAAAAAAAAATTTTTTTTTTATTTATTGTTTACATTTACACATAATTTAATAGTCCCAAACAACGCAAACTTTATCTTAAAGTCTACAGTTTACTCTCAACAAATAAACTTATATTTATGCGTCACTCAACTTTGCATAAACCTATCCAATTATCACAGGCATCGTCCACTGACCATCACATGTTATCTGTTGTGAGCGTCCATCAGTATTAGCATCAATAAAATAATCGTAGAGTAGAAACTACACAGTCAGTGTCACAGCGAACGCCGTACCGACGAGTCGTGCACGCTTAAAAACGATATTTACATTTAAATAAATCTTAATTCGCGATTAAATAGTGTTTATTTTGAGAAAAATAAAACAACATGGCGGAAGGCGACATGCCTTTAGTTACTAGTTATGGCGGGAGTGAAATTGAATTTGGCGCGAACGGATCCAAAGTGACAAGGACGAATTCGAGGTTTGTTTTTTTTTTATTTAATGGCAAAGGTATTTCGTGGAAGGTGTTAACTGTCATTGTGTTTTTGTTGGGTCTAGAAAAAGTTTTTAATTCGACGGGTTTTTTCCTAATTTTGTTTATGCGGAGTGTTGAAATTATTATTTAGTAGAGGCTACCTACTTACTAAAATGACAGCGCAAGCAGAAACCTTGAATGTTAATCATATGTTGACTTAGCAAAACTTTGTGTTCAGTGTAGATTCTTTGTCCTCGCTTTTTTCATCTTTAAAGACAAGTTTGAAACTGAGATTCCATTTAATATTTACACATATTCTGTTGCAAGTTTAGTAAATAAATGAACATTGGACGTGCATAATCATTTTGCAATGGAGGACAATGTAGCCATATCAAAACAAAAGATCGCATAATGATGACTAGAGTCGGTAAATAAACAAAATGCATGCAACTGTTACTCATTTTTATTTTTATTCGCAATGCTGTCTTTGCTTTTTATTTTATAATAATTTTTTCATCATCATGAGTCTTTTTATCGTCCCACTGCTTTGGACCATGAAGTCATCAAACCTCTTTTCATTTACCATAGACAAGACATTTTTTTAATATTCGAAATTTGAAACGGAATAAGGAAAATGGTGTCTTAAAATAACGATTACACATATTTAGATGTTCTATTTAATTTTTATTGAAACTTTAATATTAATTAATAAGTGTTCGTATCAGCTGATCGGTTGGACGGGAAACCGCTATCAACGACAAATTGTGGCTATAGCTTTTGCGTAATGCAATTGCAACATGTATAAATGTTTAAACATGTGTTTTTTGCATACAATTGTACTTGTCTAGATACATTTATAGAAAACAAGTTTTAAAACTTCGTACTTATAGTTTTAGTTGCTATACCTATAGCTTCAAACGATTCATAAAACAACGAAGTATGTACCTATATCAAAATTGAAAACTCATTGACGTTTTTTGTAGTTAATTTAAAAATTAATTTTAAAGATTGAACTTCGTGTCTGAAATGTATATGTAGGTCATTTTATTATCATTAATTTTAAGAAAAATACAAACATAATTCCTTTTCGACGAGTCGGTAAAAATCGAAGTTTTTTTGCTAGCTGTGTCCTTTACAAGCAGCTTTTATGCAAAACCTTTGAATAAAAAAAATGGTGGGTATACATATTTATTACTGTTATCAGGTTAACAACCGACAATGGAAGTCAACAACCCATTCCCAGACTATTTTTATAAACTTGCAAATATAATTTCTGATATTGATTTCCTTTCAAAGTTATGTGGGTAGATGAAAGTTTGTGACGTGATAAGTAGGGGTACTCATGACCTTAAAGTTTTGGATGGCAATTGACAAAATTACCGACTGTCTTCTGCGGAAATCAATATTCTGTCTATCTCTGGATTTGCTTACTAGTGATAGAATTTTGACATTAGCCCCATACAAGTAATGCCAAATTCCTATCTCTGGCAAGCAAATCCAGAGTTAGATAGGTTATTGGGAACGGCCGTAAGTCGAGCGAAAAATATTGGACACGTGTGATTTTGTTACGTCTAACCTACGTTAAATCTGTTGAATTTTCGTTGCTATTTATTTGTGAGGTAAAAGAAAACTACTTGTCTATTATTTTTAGTTACCTTAAAGACGGTTTTATTGTGCAATGTGAATAGCCTCTTTCAATATTTTTTCCTTAGACCATCCTTGCATATCAAGTGCCTTATGCTATGCATTTTCCCTTTATTTTTCAAGTAGAAGATATATCAAAGTCATATCACACGGCTTTCTTACACATCACACTGCCTCGTTGGTCAAGTGGTCGCATAGCCGACTGCTGTGCACGAGGTCTCGGGTTCGAATCCCAAGACGGGCCGAAATCGCTTTGTGGGNCGGAGTTGGAAGTTGGTGATTGATACACCCGTGCATCGGAGAGCACGTTAATGTCGGTCCTGCGCCTGAACTCTTACCGGTCGTGTCGGATTGCCGTCCCATCGGGTTGTGAGAGTGAGGGAATAGGGAGTGCACCTGTGTCTGCGCAAATGCTTGTGCACTATAATATGTCCTGCGCAGCTGACTGATCTGCTTATATGAGAACAGCCGCCGTGGCCGACAATCGGCTAGGACGCTACACAACACAGCACAGGGAACGCCATAGATACTTATTTAGAAGTCTAACGGCCAGCTTCATAGGTTCCAGATCTGACAGATACCATAGAAAAGTAGTCAAAATTAATAACATTTCTATGGCGTATGTATCTAAAACTTTATTTGAAACCAGCGTAACTGGCCGTAAGTGTGCTTCGTGCCAATTAACTGCGGATTTCAATATTCTGTCTATCTCTGAATTTGAGACAGATTGGTTATTGAGAACGGCCGTCTACATTTCTGAAGTTAGCTATTGCCCTCACGTATGCGCAGTAGTAATTTTTTTACTATTGTAAAGTCAATAGTAGCCAGTAGCCACCTTCCAGGTTGCTCAGGTATCTGGTTTGTGGAAGTCAGACAGGCAGCCGCTCCATGTAAAACGCTGTTTCTTAGCAGCATTCGGTTAGACTCGACGCCGACCCCAACATAGTTGGGAAAAGGCTAGGCAGATGCGTAGCCACCTTCTAACAAGCAGAGTTGTTTGACTTTTGGGGTTACGGCCACTCCAAACTTTAACTAAACACGATACGTCAACTACAAATTGAAAAATTGCTCCGGAAAGTAGGTCATCAATCTTGGGTCCATTGACAACTGTATATGGCCCTTGGCTTACTGGTTCGTAGTTCGTGATGATTACCGACCTACTTGGTCATCAAATAGAAAAGAAAAAAACCAGCCAAGTGCGATTCGGACTTGTGCATGACGGGTGCCGTTCCCATTATCTATACTAATCTATACTTACTAATATTATAAAGCTGAAGAGTTTGTTTGTTCGAACGCGCTAATCTCAGCAACTACTGGTCCGATTTGAAAAATTCTTTCAGTCTTAGATAGCCCATTTATCGAGGAAGGCTATAGGCTACTTTTTATCCAGTTGCGCGCAGTAGTTCCCACGGGAAAGCGGGTGAAACCGCTGGCGGAAGCTAGTATTCCAATATAAATACTCCAAAATATAAATATACTAAACACACTCCAAAGGCTACTTGATACCGGTTGAAATATTAGCATATTATTGTGTCTGTGAGGTCGCGGACTTTGACGTAACGTATCGACCATATGTTCGGAGATTTCAATATTCTGTTTTTGTTATCTTTTAATATTTTTGTTGATTTTACGTGTTTTTTTTTTATATTATGATGCTTTGTTTGTTTTTGGGTTTTAATTTCAAATGTAGTTATGATTTTCCATTATTTATGATGAAAGACCGAGATAAAACAAATCTCCCAGTTGACAGGGTTGGGTGATCTTTTTTGTAACTATTTTGTTTGGATTATTTTTAATTGTTTTAATAATTTTGCTGTAAAATTACAACATGATCTAAAACAAAGCCTTCTATCCCTAAGTATGCTTATCTTTAAAACTACGCAACAGATTCTTATGCGGTTTTTTTTATATATAAAGCAATTCAAGAGGAAAGTTTTTATGTAAAATAACATTAATTAAATGGTGGAGAAATACTCGTATTTTTGAGGTTTCTAATTGCATCCGTGCGAAGCCGGGGCGGGTCGCTAGTTACGTATATTTCGATGGTCGTCACGCCATTTCTTCCGGGGCCTACCCCGTCTGCGGTTTCCGTCCTGAGGTGTCCACTGGGTGACAATAGTGGCCCATCTCTCTGGATGCTCTCGGTTGAAAGATCGGAAAGTGTGGAAGCAAGATGGGGAGGCCTTTGCCCAGCAGTGGGACATTACAGACTAGAGAAAAAAATCCTCTTCATAAATCTACTTCCAATTATTTTTTTACAATCAAAACCCATTACGTTGTTATGTTTAATATAACCAAAGCAAAGTTTTGACCTCTCGCTAAAATAATTTACACATGGCCAAACGAATGTACGAGTGTTTTTATTCGTATTCACATGTCACACGAAAGTCTTTTCATTTGCGCATGTGATCTACATTCTGTGAGTTGTCTGTGGTTTTAGTTTCCCGCTAAATGTGATAGTGAAAAAAAAAATGTTCAGGCATAGATGTTCCGCTGTCTCTGGTTTGTGTGTTCCGAGTATGAGGTAAGGTTACTAATGAGTATTTAAGTATTTAGTAAGTTGTCTATGGGCAATTATATATATTATTTTTGCTGGGGAGTTTGTTGCGCCACTTCTTCTTTCCAGCAAAAACACATAGGAAGTGGTGATGGGCGGGCGTTTTTGGGGCTGTCTGATGTAATTTTGACGTTCAAAAAGTGCTGTTTTCAGCCTACTTTGAATAAATGCTTTTTGATTTTGATTTTATAGTTTTATTTATAAAAATATTATTGTTTGACGAATTTAGAGTAACAATAGAGTCAAAGATAATATTTCTGTTGTTTCAAATGTAAATAAGATTGAAATGATTTTAATGTTTTATTAATTAATTTATACAATGCTTACAAATCTTTCAAATATCAGCGTTTTATTTAAATGTTATGTTATCATAACAAATATCAGCGGTAATTATTATAATTTTAGCAAGTTGCTCAATAAGTTTGTTTATGTAGATTTTTATGACGCATATTTATTTATAAGATATTTCGTAAACAATCGTATCAAATAGAATTTAGATTTTGACTACTTTCAGTTCGTGAGTAATAAAATATTTTACTTAAATTTTATACTACTGCTACTTCCCACACCCGACCCATTGTCGCTGGCATAAGCGACATGATCCGCGAACGAAGTCGGTGGCAGAAGTTGGTTTATAATCTTTATAATATTATTGACGATTAAACAGTGAATTAATTATAATTATTATTTATACCCTCATTTTATTACATAAGCAGATAAATTGGGATACCGTGTACAAAGTTACGTTATAAAATATTGATATTTACAACTTGTAGCGTGCAACATACAACATGTTAGACACGAAGGTTACATGCGTGAAGTTTAAATTAAATACTTGATGAAGGATTCCGTATGTTTTTTTATGACTTTGAAAAAATATTTTTGATGGAAGTCGGTATTGCATATTTTTTCACTAAAGCTGTGTATTTTGTCATGCTTTTGGAATAAAACGGATGGACAGATTTAGATAAAATTTTACCTCTAGTTAGGCTGAAACATGTGAGAGGATGTGACATAATTTTAATTCCAAAGTTGTGTCCTTAGAGCTCGTTCAGACACGACGGGAACCGCGCGATTTCCATGCAATTCTGGAATCGCGCAGGTCTAAGTTAGCAGTAATCGTTCAGACATAACCGCGCGGTAACCGCATGTCTGAACTAGGGCTTAAAGTGCTTGATAAACCGCGGGTGAAACTATTTTGAGAACCTATCTAAACGCTTGCTTCTGCCTGCGATATCACCGTCGCCCTGGACTACTACTCGCACCCGGATAAAGAACAGCCTATAACCTTCCTTATATTACTGAAAGGAGTTTCAAATCGGTCCAGCGATTCCGTAGATAATCACAATTGAAACGAACTCTTCAGCTTTATGAGATTTATGACACACAGACCTCAAAAATATAACATTGAGATATAAGATACATAACAACAATTAACATGTTTGCATATATTTCCGATATAATTGTGCACGAGAACACCGAATTGTATTCATTAGCAATATTTTGAGGTTATTCCAATACAAGGTTGTTTTAACTCAATGCGGGTCAAATGTTTTAGATNACAGACCCCAAAAATATAACATTGAGATATAAGATACATAACAACAATTAACATGTTTGCATATATTTCCGATATAATTGTGCACGAGAACACCGAATTGTATTCATTAGCAATATTTTGAGGTTATTCCAATACAAGGTTGTTTTAACTCAATGCGGGTCAAATGTTTTAGATTTATCGTGTTTTATCACGATAATTTATAAATACTTAATTG
>NWSH02000016.1:18699-28755 GCA_002382865.2 Heliothis virescens | reverse complement strand
CTGGATGATTTCGTATAGCAAACAATTTCAATCAAGACTCCAGATTGATGTCAGTTTTGTTAAGGAAGATATATCTTCTGGGATATAATGCTGCTTTTCTTGATGCTAAAAGAATAAAAAATAATTTGAGAGTTGTGAATGGTAATGCTGGGAGGGTTGTTAAATTAATGCATGGTTTTAACGGATTTATCACGGCTCAAGAAGAACAATAACAGTTCTAACTGCGCTCTGTGTCCAGAAACAGAAAATACATATTTCCGAACTGTAAAAAAATATTCTAAAAAGGAGTTACCCTCGCTGATTGTTCTTATTTTATGTTATTCATTAAATTTAATATTCATTGCATTTAATTTTTACATTTGTTCCCTAATTTATTGAATTTATGGTGATTTTGTTGCAAACCGAAATGTTAGGATTTAATGCGATTTTTACTAAACTTTGAAGCTAAGTCGGCACGGGTTACAATTATGCTAGAATGATGAAATTTTGTATTTGAGTATCTTATAGCATAAGTAAAAAATATAGAGGGTATGCATTTCGAAATTCGAAAAAAATTTTTTTTTGCTCATATAAGGGACACCCTAATGTACACTTTTAGATAAGATTTTGTAAGCAGATAGGCGGAAACATATGTAATTTTAATTCATTGTATAGAGTAGTTTCCTCAATGTGAAAAACCGCGAGCGAAAACTTGTATTTAATTAAACACTGCCTACTACCAGAGGATTCACTTTCGACCTGCGGGAACTATTCCGCGTACCCGGATAATTTACAGACTTTCTTGATAAATAGGCTATCTAACTATTAGATTAGCACAAACTCTGCTGCTTTATAATAGTAGGTATACACTGTAGATTTTTGACAGACCCCAAAAATATAACATTGAGATATAAGATACATAACAACAATTAACATGTTTGCATATATTTCCGATATAATTGTGCACGAGAACACCGAATTGTATTCATTAGCAATATTTTGAGGTTATTCCAATACAAGGTTGTTTTGATTAAATGCGGGTCAAATGTTTTAGATTTATCGTGTTTTATCACGATAATTTATAAATACTTAATTGCACAGGAAACCATATTTTGAAAAAGTAAACAAAATATAATTATAATTTTTTTTTTCTTAAAAAAACCGCATCCAAATTGGATCATCCGTTTAAGAGTTGCGGGGCCATAAATAGGCATAATCGTCAAACTATAACACCTCTTAAAATTAAAAAACGGCTAAGTGCAATTTGGACTCGCGCGCGAAGCGCATTATCTATGAAAATTGAACGTATTAATTACTGCCACAAGCCCAAAATACAAACATTTGTCGACAACAAAAGATAACTTTGTTTTTCTTACAAATATATGAATAACAAAGTTATAATTTCAGTTCTCAGTCAAAATTATAATTGGGAGCGCTAATAAAAGGTGCGTTCCGAGGAATAATATAGGTGCGCTTCAAAACAGTTGCGCATCGAGGAATACCTCCGTTGATCTCACCGTTCGGCTCCTCTAACCCAGGCTAAACGATACCAGCAAAAAGTGGTAATGTAACCTTTGTACATAAGCACAATCAAGCACATAAGTGTTGATAAATAAACACATTGGATCCAATGATGTAATGTGTTAAAACAAGTTTTACATATATGTACTTGAAGCAGCGGGTCGCGTTGCAGTCAAAGTTCAAGATCATTAAAATATCCATACTTGTGACCACTATAATCTGCAGTTTCTCTTAATTCTATTCTTAGAAAACTTTATTAGAACGGAAATATCTAAGTCTTGAGAAGTCTCAAGGATAATCGTTTAATCTTCTTCTTAACGAGTGAGCTGCAGGTTTAATCACCTAACAAGCCCTAGTGTCAGAGTTTGCTCAAATCCGCCTGACGGCCTCTGACGTGGAATTGTAACAGCTAATGCTACTGAGTAGCATTCGAGGACGCTTAACGTGCCCTCCTCCCAGGCACGGGGGTGCAGCACCGACAAAAGTCAAAGTCAACGTGTAGCACCGACAACTGCATGCCAGACTCCAGGCTGGTTTGTGAAAGTTTCTGAAACCTACCGAGCAATTTCATCCCGATTCACGACCTCGAGGAAACATGGACCAGAAAGTTTGAAATGACCAACCCGCATTAAGCAAGCGTGGTGATTAACGCTCAGGTCTTCTCTGTGTGAGAGGAGGCCTGTTCCCAGCAGTGGGACGATATAAAGCCTGATAATGATGATGATGAAAATAATATGGGATTATTTTCCTGTAGACTCATAAATTGCCTAAAACAGCCAAATGAATATAACAAATTATTTTTAATTAATTGAGGTTTCAGTTGCCCAACTACTTAAAACCAGACTATGAAATCTGTAACACTTTGTGAAATATAATTAAATTATTTTAAAGTATCAAAATTATTCGGAAGGTCAACTGCAAGCGAAAGTATATCCTATGATGACGTCACCCAATGTCGAGTCTAAGCTTCAGTTATTGTTGTAACTACTGCATGGGAATTTGGTTCTTATTGTGTGAGCATTAGGGTTGGGAGTTCATTGAGGGATACCAGGATCGAATGCTTCAGATAGTAAGTAGGTATAAAGTTTGAACTTGCCTTGGTTTCCTTAATGTGTTTCATTCAGTTTCATACTAATTAAGTATTATTTTTCACTTTTAATGATTATCCACTTTCTTCCTTTCTTCTAAAGGCCTTTCTTACTTTCTTGTCAAATAACATAACCACTCCGAAGTTGGTAATGATGAGTGATTTACCTTTGATCATAATATGGCCAATGGGTGCAAAGTTTATATGACAAAAACTACAAAGCCTTGGAATAAAAGGCCGGCCGAGTGCGAGTTGGACTCGCGCAATAAGTGTTCCGTACAAAAACACTTTTCTTGTATGGGAGCCCCCTAAAATTCAGATTTGGTTATAGTTTTGTTTTAAGCACTTGTTGTTAAAACGGTAGTAAAAAGAAATCATCTGTAAAAAATTCAGCTCTCTATCATGGTTCCTAGATACAGCTTGGCGTCTGACAGACAACGAAGTCTTAGTAACAGGGTTCTTTTACCCTTTAGGTACGGAACCCTAAAAACAGTAAGAACATCCAAAGTCAAAATTGTCTATTGAAAGGGCACACTTAGCAGTTCACGTCAGAAAACTACAAAACGCTTCCCTTTTCACACCTTCCTAGGGTTATCCAAACTGAGAACCTCCTTTTTGGGAAGCTGGTTAAAAGCCAGAAGCAGGACAATAAACTAACTGCGGAAATCAATATTCTGTCTATCTCTGGATTTGCTTACCAGAGATAGGAATTTGACATTATCTACTTGTATGGGCTAATGTCAAAATTCTATCACTAGTAAGCAAATCCAGAGATAGACAGAATATTGATTTCTGCAGTTAGCTTATAAAACAGAATAGGAAAACATAACCACAAAAGTACATTACCAACGAGTTTATTTACATGTAGATAAATGCAAAGGAAACTAACAAACCACATTAGTATTATATTAGAGTAAACACATCATCATTAAATTATTATTTATTTACTGAAACACATAACAAACTTTATTACATTACTATTTGTGCTACGCGAAAAGCTTCCTTATAATCACTGGCCCTTAGGGTGAATGCGACCACTAGAAGCGGGAAATTCAAATATAAAATGTTTTTTTCAGGTTTTACCCAAGTTAACATTCAATATGAGGCGTGATCTTATGATTGGCGGTTATAATATCCCACAAAGTAATTTCTGATGTCCTTGTTTAACTCCGAAACTTCTTACAATTTAAATGTAACTGTAAAAAACTTTTTATTGCGAAATATCATAGTTTCGACAGTGGTCGAATGCACCTTAACGGTCGTTGCCAATAACCGATCTATCAGTTGATTTGTTTACTAGAGATTGAATTTTGATATCTTTAGTAGCCAAATTGATCTCAATCTTAATCTCAGAAACTTCTAGACCGATTTGTAAAATTCTTTCAGTGTTGGATAGCTAATTTATCGAAGAAGGCTATAGGCTATTTTTTGCGTGCGTGCGTGCGTGGAGTAGTTCCCAAGAAAAACCGCCGAATAAAGCTAGTGAATTTCTTCGTTTCTTAAAAACTGAGTCGGGTTTTTAGGGTTCCGTACCCAAATGGTATTTTGGCTAGTTCTAGATAATAGATACGTTCATTTTTCATAATATATAATGGTACGGAACCCTTCATGTGCGAGTCCAACTCGCACTTGGCCGGTTTCATGCATTTTCCAACAACAGACATATTTCATCATCATCATAATCATCCCAATTTATTTAGGGTCGTCGCAGCATGTTTTCTTCTGAACATTCAATATTAAAACCATCTTTGGCAGTCGTTACGGGTAGTCAGAAGCCAGAAAGTCTGACAACCAGTCTTACCTAGGGGTGCAGTTCCCGGGTAAACTGGGTTTGAGGTCAAGACTGGCAGTCGCCCATATAAAACACTGGTTCTCACAGGCATCCGGTTAGACTGGAAGCCGACCCCAACGTTAGTTTGGAAAAGCTAGGCAGATGAATGACATTCAATCTAAAAGTCGAGTGAAGCCGGGCACATAGCTAGTTAAATTCTCAACAGCTACAAAACGTTTAGCACACAAATCTGATGGTAACACAGTTGGGTAATAGACTTGCCACTGTATTACATAATAAAGTATTCCTGCTACGCAACTCGAGTTTCTTTTGCATGCTTGTTATTTAAACATTTCTTTGTTAATATCAGGGGGCACCGGCAGTCGCCCCGCAAGTCCCAAACAGAAAGAGCGGCAAACGCGGATACCATCTTTTCTCGAAGCAATTCAGAGCGTATTTTTCGTACCGCCTAATGATTATTTCGGGTTGGGTGGTTCATTTTACTATGATAAGTTGAGAACATTGAAAAAATAACAGACGAATTAAATAATTATTGATTTGGGACATTACATTAGGTACTGTTCATGCTGTATTTCCAAAATATAATCCACTTTTTTTTAGGAATTGGAGGTGTCACTCTCGTTTAGTCCCAATATAGTATTTAGGCTGTTCTTAATCGATTATCTTTTAAAATGTGTAACATTAGTGGTGTGAGTATATGGTGATTAAATGTAAGTAGCAGCCATTTGACGAGGTTTCTGTGAACTGACGACATTTCATATGGTATGACAATGAGACGTACGACTCACAAATGAAAGCTTGGTTATCCGGTTTGATAGGATAATTAATTCGAAGGCGAGTCGTCGTTGTCGTCGAAGGCGAGGAATGTTATTTTCATATATTATTGGAACCTTAATGGATTTTAGTTTATTCTATTTGAGGGTAGTGTCGGCTTGCGTCAAATCGTTTTGAATTTATGCGCTGCTTGATCATGCGCGACTTATTTAGATGTATCTTGTTGCGAAAGATGTTTGCGTAGAGAATCAACCTCCCTGTATACTCTAAAATCTACTTTGCACACTGCAAAGATTTTTTTTCAGCTGACAGTTTTGATCGTTTGCGTGTTTGAATGTATATTACTGAGGTATGGTTGAAGGCGCACCTTGAAGCAAGACTGTGTTATTCTGGCCAGAACGTGAAAGTTGACAGGATGGCGAAGCGAGGATTTGTCGTTTGCGATAGCATTGAACAGTAGAGGAAAATCGGGTGCGGCGAGCGTGGGTGTTCTGCCCAGATAAGTACGATTAAGTAACGGGGACTGTTATCATATTTAACTGCATACCTACTCTGGTACTTTGTCTTACAGAGATGGAGGAATTTGGACATTTTACTGGGTGTAGGGGTTTGGAATGTAAATACCCTATCACTAGTAAGCAATCCCCGAGATAGAAACAGAATATTGGATTTCCGCAGTTTAGTCTTTTTTTCTCCACAAAGGGGCTATCGTAACATGAAATAATTTTGCAAAATCATAAAAAGAGTATCGTAAAATCTTAAGAAGAATGGAGCTGGAAGTATGATTAGTGTACTCTCTATTTTACTAGCGTTAATTAATTTATCTGTATGCATTAAAACGGGTTCTCCAATCCATTTGATGTCTATCAAGTACAATTTCATCTATTTCATGTCAGATATACCTATAAGTCAAACGTGTGGTGACTAGTTTATAAAACAGTGCTACTTCTTAAGACTTTTTCCCAGTGCGGTTACACCCGCGTCCGCGGGGATACTTCTTCCGATAACTCGGTACAAAATCAATAGGCGTATGATGTATGCGGGATGGATTCTAGCTATCCAACAGTGAAGAATTTTTAAAATTGGTTGGTACTTTTTGAGCAATTCGTTAAAACATATTGCATTTATATTGAACTTGGTCCTTCGTTTATAAAATTTTTAGTTATAGTATTGGAGATGTTTCTTTGCGGTTTTAAGATTCTTTGTGTTTTTTTAATTAGCCGTTGTTTTCAATTTTGTCCAGGTGCTGCTGGGCGACGAGGCCTCCTCTCAAATTGGAGAAGGAGTTTGAGCGTGAATCACCGGTAACGCTTGGGCTCAAATGCGAGGTCTGCGTGATTTTAGACTTTATAGTCCAGTTTCCCAAGATTTTTTTCCTTCCACCTTTAATCTGTTAGTCATGTTGTCTAAGACATTCTTTTAGAAAGTACATACAACTTTTAGAAAAGTGTGCATTGGGGTACTTTGCCTGACTGAGAATCTGATACCCTACACATTACGTACTTGAGTAGTTGGTGCTTTTACTCCTAAGCCACCACGACTTATTAAGGATTACTAAACCATTAAAAATGCTTCTGGTTAAATGAAATATAGGTTCAAGGTTAACCTTCTCGATCAGGATGCTATTCTATTCTATTCTTAAAATTTCAATATATTATTCGGCTTAGGTCAATTATCCGGTTGAAATATTCGTAGATGTTGTTTTATTCGTTAAGATTTAGAGATAATAGTGTTTTGTCCTTCCCTCTTGGTGTGCTGCATGATGAGTTTATGAAGAGTTTAATGGTACCCAATTTTGTCACGCACCATTTTAATTTCCTGTCACAAATGATTTAGTTCGACCGTTATAATATTGTGTTTATAATAAGGTTCACTCATTTAAATCTGGGCAAGTTGTAATATTACAGCAGTTTTGGATGAAGTTAAAAAAAATAATTGAAATTGGGGCAAGTTTAATAACTATAGATTTCAGCAGTAACAATAAGTCAGTAAAGTGAGATTTTTCATAAAAATGAGTAGATTGAAAAATATATGAATGGGATTCATTGAATATATAAACGAGCAGCAGAATATTATTATAATGAGCAGTCAAAATGATTAAATTGAGTCAGTTTTAGTGTGGCAGTTATACAAATTCGGAATTTGTCTGTACGTGTCCAATACTCATTCAAGCAATTTATATATTAACAATGAGGTTATGTAATATGCCAGCAAGCAGCTACCATGCAATCGAGCATTGCACGATGCGATCAGGCATGATTTCTGTCACTGCTCACGTGCTGCGGGGCTTTCCTGTGGGTTCGCACGCGAGTTTTATCGTCACGTTACGTTATGGCAGGCTTTCGGCGTGACTGGCGCGGCTGTTGCGCCGGAGCTCAGGCCGCGTGTGGCGAGGATGTTACCAACCACCTGCTCTCTCAACCGCGGCCCGCTCGCCCCGCGGCTACGCGGAATTGTGATTGCCTCTAGGGGGTAAGGCAGACAAGATACGTGGAGTCAGATTTACAATGGCGATTCGTTGTTCTTTGCGCAGTCATATACCTAGTTTATGTTATCAAATATTGGTTATGGACAATGAATTTATCGGAATAAAAATTGTTAGGTGACGAAACGTGAGTTTCCATCGCTATGAGGTCTTGCTGTAACTATTTTTCGACTGCGGTCATGTTCCAAGTCATTTTTTACTGCTTCATTTGGTCTTATTTGGGACTGATAATTATTTGGTGTAGAATTGACACTTGTATGATAATATTATAATTACGCCATCTAATTGTTTTTTTTTTCAGTCTGTCGGGCATTGGTGTTTACTGTCACAATAATTAGATCAACCGCGTCAGTTAAATTTAAATTATAGCTGCTTTTCGATGTATTGTTTTCAATCTGTATCATAATAAATCTTTCGAATATTTAATAACAGCTTGTATCTCAAAAAATTAGGTCCCTGTTAAAATTATATATATGTTATCTCTTTAGAATACAAGGCCTATGAAATAAGATATGAAAAATTATTTTTTGTGTATTATCATCGAAGTTTATATTTTTTGATTCAAGCGAATATAGTCTTGTACAGCGGCAGCGTGTCAAGCCAAGTTAATTGCAAGAATGGCTGGCAAGCGCCATCGTGTATATTTTTACATCGAACATTTGGTGATTTGATTGTAGGACTTTTACCCTTTCCATAACTCAAAACCTATTTGAACGTAAACACTATATTCAAACCTACGCCAATGTTTTCTTATGGTCCATGAGGACAACACCTAGAACCAAATTTCATGAAGCTAGCTCAAACGGGTTATGATATAATGAAGGTCCAAAAAGTCATAAAATTCCGGGACGGACTGACGTGACTTATAGTAAGTAAACCATGAACCGTTAACTTCTGCAGATAACTATAAATATGAAACTTATGTGAAGCCTAGCACGTGTAATTGTGTGGTGAAGCGGGAAGGAAAATTAATCGTGAAATACGTAAAGAAAGTTTAAAAAGATAGGGGGGGTCCCCATACACACGTCAGCCATTGTTTATTTGTATATTGGGGACCCCCTAGATTTGAATAATTTTTTAAAATTATAGTATTTTTTGTTATAGCGAGCAACGGAAATTTATCATCATTTGTGAAAAAATTTCAGCTCGTGCTTATCACGGTAGTATTGAGATTATGAGCTTAGTTTAATTGTGCTGGTCCCAATTTTTAACTCCTTTTTGGTACGAATATCCTATAAAAAGAAAACTGATATCATCGGTTAAGCAGAAAATCAATTTTAAGATCTAGAAACCGTTGCTTCTTTACGAAAAGAATGATAGTACCCACCAAATAACATTAATGTATAAAGAAGGGAAGCAAAGTTAAATACAAAACCAGTATGCTTGGTATGTGGCTTCGCCGCAAAATTAGACATGGAGATTCAAATGATTTGTACCGAAGTTGCTTCTGTAACAAAATCCAATTATATGTTATTTAGTAGGAACAGAGATATGACTTGGCCATAGTGTTTTTATAGGATAAGAAATAAATATGTTTTATACTATATTGTTATTAAGTAACTGGAGGGTAATGAAAATGCTCAAGCTAAATCTTGTTCCTATAAATTACATATTGTGGATTTGTAACAGAACTTGGTTACTTCATTTAGATTTTCATTTCTTTTTGCGGCGAAGCCCACAACCAAACATAGGTTTTGGTACTTGGAAGCTTGGCTTTCCTTGCTTTTTACAATTTATTGTTTTTTTGGTGGATCTTAATCTTCTCTATGTATATCGAAGACTTGCTGTTCCCGCGGTTTCACTTGCGCACCTTGAACTCTTCCCGTACCTGGACAAAATATAGCCCAATGTTAACTAAGAGATCAGCACCTTGCTAACACGTGAAGAAATTATTTCAAAATCGGTATCAGATAGTTCGGAGCCATAAACGTACAAATATAAGACAGAACAGAACATAAAATTTACATCCTGTATTAATTATATTGAGTATCTAATTTTAGTAGAGTTATTATGGGTGTTTTAATTTTTTGTTTTTTTTTTCAAAGCTTCATTCTGCACATTTCGTGAGAGTTTAAAAACACGGCTTTTTGTTTTCGCAATAATACCGGTAACAAAGTGAACAAAATTATTTAGCCTTCAGTTAAACTTTATCAGTTTTACGAGCCAATATATTGAAGGGTTGTCGAAAGCTCGTGCACTTTGATTATTTGCCGCTAAATATACCTATAGAATAGTTGTCAATAATTTATAAATAAATCCTATTATGTGATAGTGCCGCTCCACTTTTGTAGGTTTTGAGAAGTGTATTGTTGTTTTATTCACTTTGATACTGTGATATTTCTATAAGTGTGTAATTAAAATTCGGTCCTAGATTCTATACTTCTTAATTTCTCTAAGGAGTGTTTTTTTAATACATAC
>NWSH02000166.1:0-13371 GCA_002382865.2 Heliothis virescens | reverse complement strand
TTCGGATTTTTTTTGCATAGAAAAAGGATATTTTTTGATTTGCGTTTAAATACCACCCTAAAATAAATACAGTCCATATTGCATCAAAACAATAGATTCTTCAACAATGACGCTTAAGTAATAAATAATTTATTATTATTATCAATGAAAGACAAGCTTTATCAATATCAGGTCACTACCGAGATACTTGTATCTGCACGTGAATTGATAATAAGAAGCTTCAGTTCAATGCTCACTTATCGAATAAGATACCAGTTGAGTCATAATAATATAAATAAAGTAAAAATTCAATAATAGCGCTAGCTGTTCCCCGTGGTTTTGCCCGATTTCTGAATGAATTGTTTACCGTACCCGGATAAAATATAGCCTATAGTACTCACGTATAATGTAGCTACCAGTGAAACAATTTTTAAAATTGGTTCATTACTTCCAGAGATTACCCCTACAAACAAACTTGCAAACAATTTTACCTTTTTATAATATTAGTATAGATTAGCTGTTACTCGCGGATTCGCCCGATATCAGAATTATTTTTTTACCGCATTCGAATAAGAAGTAGTCTATATGTTAATCTTCTTCCCAGTTTTTTTCTCGGTTGTGTTAGATCCAGTCTAGCTGGATGCATTTCAGTACCAGTGTTTTACATGGAGCTATAGCCCATCTGACGTCCTCAACCCAGTTACCCTGGTAACCTTACACTCCTTGATAAGACTGGTTGTCAGACTGTCTAGCTCCTGACTACCCATAATGACTGCCAAAGATGCTCAAATGACAGCTGGGACCACTCTATAATAACGTGCCTTCCGACGCACGAAGGTATTCGTTATGACAAGATGATCACCCATCTACAGGACCAACAGGATAGATCCGTGCGGCTGCTACGCTGAAGAGGTGGTGGCTAAACAAATGAAAAGCGTATTAATTATATATATTGTATTTTCCAGAGGTACTCCCTTATCTACAGAAAAGTGGGAAGGTTTGCAGGATACGGAAGGCAGAGTCACAGAAGTTGAAGGTGTCAAACAACTCATATTTAGGGGGGTGAGTATGTAGTATTATTTGTTAACTAGCTTCCTCCAGCGGTTTCATTCGCGTCACTCGGAAACTTCTTCCTGCACATGGATAATAAGTAGCATGTAGCCTTCCTCGATAAATGGGCTATCTAACACTGAAAGAAGTTTTCAAATCGGTCCAGTAGTTCGTATGCCCGTTCAAGCAAACGAACAAATAAATACTTCAGCTGTATAATATAAGCTCAGATGAAAATGAATGATTAAATGAGCGATCGTTTTGTAACTTATATTTTTACATGATTGACATGATTTTATATTATTTTATGTGTAACACTTATTAAATAAGTTTTTATAATTCTTTACCATGATATAAACTCATGGTCTACATAAAAAAATAATCGACATCTTGAAGATATTTTTTCCAAATTTAATTTGCCCTATACTCCCCAGGGCGTAGCACACTCAATAAGGCAGTCAGTATGGAAGTACCTGCTGGACTACTACCCATGGCACATGACTCACGCGGAACTAAGAGCTCTGACGAAGAAGAGGACTGAGGAGTACTTCTCCATGAAACTGCAGTGGAGGTCCATGACTGAGGGTCAGGAGGCTAGGTGAGGGCATTTTATTGAAGACTAGCTGTTTCTCGCGGTTTCTGATGGTGTCTTCTTCCCGTATGTGGATAAAATATGACCTATATTACTTGGGGATAGTGTAGGTTTCGACAGTGAAGGTTTTCAAATCGGTCCAGTAGTTTCGGCCTTTAGTATACATACAAATAAGCATGTAAAAAATCCTCTTTATAATATTATTACAAACAACGATTGCATAAAGATAGAAATAGGTTATTAGAAAAAAACATTTAAGTGACCAACTACTGTTCTGAGAATTATTCTCAAAAAGTTGATTGGACCGTATTCGATCAATAAATTAATTCTTGCGTGACACTTTAATACTCAAAAATCTTTGTACGATTATTTATTAACTCTTAGGTTCAGATGCCGTATAAAATTTTATCAACTTGAAATAACCTTTCAAAAACGCATGCAATGTCTCCGGGCTTCCTCTTATTTCCGTACCACATTTGCTACATCCATTTTACTTTTTCCTTTTTTTCTACAGGTTTTCAGAATACCGCGATAGAAAGAGTTTAGTAGAAAAAGACGTGAACCGAACAGACAGGACACACCCATTCTTCGCTGGCGACAACAACCCCAATTTAGTAGTGCTACAAGATATTCTGATGACATATGTTATGTATAACTTCGACCTCGGATATGTGCAAGGCATGTCGGATATATTGGCGCCTCTTTTGTTGCTGTTGGGTAATGAAGTCGACAGTTTCTGGTGTTTTGTCGGGTTTATGGATAAAATTGTGAGTAATTTTTGTAAAGAGGTCATTGAGTCACTCAGTCACTCACTCATAATGGAATCTCAGAAGTTAATAGTGCTAGGAGTATTGAGTTTTTCATGTGATTTCCTTTTACGACATAGGCGTTTCCTGGCCACCTGTTTTCCGCGGGTTTATCCGCGTCACATGGAAACTATTTCCCGTAGCTGGATAAAATAGAACCTACATATTATTTTGATATGTAAGCTATATTACTGCCAAGTTTCATCAAAATTCGTGCAGTACACATATACATACATACGTCCATACATCCTCAACTTAAATTGGCTCAAAATTATCACCATTTTCTATTCATTCTTCCCAGTGCACGAACTTCGACATGGACCAGGCAGGCATGAAGCACCAGCTCCTGCAGCTGCAGCAGCTGCTGACGTTCGCGAGCCCGGCGCTGGCGGCGCACCTGGCGGCGAAGGACTCCGGGAACATGTACTTCTGCTTCCGATGGCTGCTGGTCTGGTTCAAGAGGGAGTTCTCGCATAGGGATATTATGAGGTACCGTGTCTTGGAAGGCAAAATATTTTCTTTCGAATAGGCTCTTGGATCTAAAAAGTGCATCCCAAAGAGAATTGGCAAAATACTTCATGTAAATATATTTTATAAAAAAATCTGTTATAAAGAACCACCAAAAATAAATATTTTAATTATTAAAACAAAAATGTTTACAATCTATAATATATTAAGTGAATCATCCACTACATTTCTGGTCATCAAATCACGCCTGAACGGCTGGATCTATTCCAATGATTCTTTTTTAGGGTTCCGTACCCATAGGGTAAAACGGGACCCTATTACTAAGACTTCGTTGTCTGTCTGTCTGTCTCCGGGCTGTATCTCATAAACAGTGAGCAAAAAATAACTTTGTTTTTCATACAAAGATATATATAACAAAGTTATAATTTTCGGTTTCACGTTTATTGTATGGGGACCCCCCTTATATTTTTCGAATTTTTAGTATTTGTTAGCGGCAACGGAAATACATCATTTATGAAAATTTCAGCTTTCTAGCTATCACGGTTTATGAAATACAGCCTGGAGACAGATAGACAGACAGACAACGAAGTCTTAGTAATAAGGTCCCGTTTTACCCTTTTGGGTACGGAACTCTAAAAATGTGCTAACTTTCACTTGTAATTTTCAGGCTATGGGAAGTATTATGGACGTCATTGCCATGCGCAAACTTCCACTTATTGATTTGTGTTGCCATACTCGACGCTGAAAAGGATGTTCTCATCAGTAAAGATTATGGTTTTACTGAAATATTGAAAGTAAGTTAACAAAGAACATTCAATAAAACTTATATATTTACACTTATAATAAATTCTATTTGAAATTATCTGTTTTTTAACTGCCAAATAAAGTTATGTTTTTGTAAAGAGAAGTAATTTTCAAAATCATTTTCTTATCAAGTAAAAAGTACTGATCAAATCTACCATTTGCAATTTCATAAAATTAAAAGAAATACTAACGGTCTGTTTCAAAGATTCCAGATAAAGTTCTAAATAGCTATCCGACAGATACTGCCACAGAAAACTAGTCTAAATTAAAAATATTTCTATGGCAGTATCTGCCAGATAATTATCTAGAACCAGTGAAACTGGGGCTTAATGTTCTTTCTTTTTCCAGCACGTAAACGACCTATCAATGTGCCTAGACGTAGACAAAATATTGAGCACAGCCGAAGGGATCTATCACCAAGTTGTATCAGCACCCCACCTCACCGACCAGATTCGAATTATCCTGGGACTTCCGACCCTCAACATATCGACTTCCACCCACTCGAGCGAGGAGCCGACGACTTCGAAAGTCGAAGCCAATGGTACGGTGAATGGAGGCGCGTATACCCAGGATATGGACGAAGTTATGTATCAGATAGGCTTAGACATGAATTTTTAGGCACGGCGGTGATTATCTGTTTCTTTTTATGTATTTTTTGGTGGGATTGGGTCGCTAATGCTTTTATGCCGGATTTCTATTTCCTATCTATCCTTTGTTTTGTGATTAGACATTGAATTTTGACATTAGGCCCATATAAGCACAGTTTAAATATATGTAGAACAGTTGGGAAGCTACTTANTATATTTTACTGCTTAGTTTTAACTGCTGAAATAGTTATTAAACGTGCCATTCATAATTTTTAACTTACCAAAACTGCTAATTACAACTGCCCTTTTATACCTTTAACAATTACGCTCTAAAAATACAATTTTGTATCTAATTTTATATATTTTTTGCTGATCTCATTATGTGATAATAAATAAATAATAAGAAGACTGTGACTAATAAAATGCTGTTTTATTTAGAAAATCTGCTGTAAATAATATAAAAATAGAAGCTATATTTAAAAGAAAAAGAGTTAACATGTATGATGTGCATTAAGATTATTAGCTGTGCATTAATAAAAAAGCTTTTGCTTTAGGAAAAATCGCTGTACGCTGCGAAAATAAATTGTAGTGTGTTTTTGTGATATTTTGCGTTGAATATTTTGCTGCGCAATCAGTAATTTTGATGAGAATTCGGATTTTTTTTGCATAGAAAAAGGATATTTTTTGATTTGCGTTTAAATACCACCCTAAAATAAATACAGTCCATATTGCATCAAAACAATAGATTCTTCAACAATGACGCTTAAGTAATAAATAATTTATTATTATTATCAATGAAAGACAAGCTTTATCAATATCAGGTCACTACCGAGATACTTGTATCTGCACGTGAATTGATAATAAGAAGCTTCAGTTCAATGCTCACTTATCGAATAAGATACCAGTTGAGTCATAATAATATAAATAAAGTAAAAATTCAATAATAGCGCTAGCTGTTCCCCGTGGTTTTGCCCGATTTCTGAATGAATTGTTTACCGTACCCGGATAAAATATAGCCTATAGTACTCACGTATAATGTAGCTACCAGTGAAACAATTTTTAAAATTGGTTCATTACTTCCAGAGATTACCCCTACAAACAAACTTGCAAACAATTTTACCTTTTTATAATATTAGTATAGATTAGCTGTTACTCGCGGATTCGCCCGATATCAGAATTATTTTTTTACCGCATTCGAATAAGAAGTAGTCTATATGTTAATCTTCTTCCCAGTTTTTTTCTCGGTTGTGTTAGATCCAGTCTAGCTGGATGCATTTCAGTACCAGTGTTTTACATGGAGCTATAGCCCATCTGACGTCCTCAACCCAGTTACCCTGGTAACCTTACACTCCTTGATAAGACTGGTTGTCAGACTGTCTAGCTCCTGACTACCCATAATGACTGCCAAAGATGCTCAAATGACAGCTGGGACCACTCTATAATAACGTGCCTTCCGACGCACGAAGGTATTCGTTATGACAAGATGATCACCCATCTACAGGACCAACAGGATAGATCCGTGCGGCTGCTACGCTGAAGAGGTGGTGGCTAAACAAATGAAAAGCGTATTAATTATATATATTGTATTTTCCAGAGGTACTCCCTTATCTACAGAAAAGTGGGAAGGTTTGCAGGATACGGAAGGCAGAGTCACAGAAGTTGAAGGTGTCAAACAACTCATATTTAGGGGGGTGAGTATGTAGTATTATTTGTTAACTAGCTTCCTCCAGCGGTTTCATTCGCGTCACTCGGAAACTTCTTCCTGCACATGGATAATAAGTAGCATGTAGCCTTCCTCGATAAATGGGCTATCTAACACTGAAAGAAGTTTTCAAATCGGTCCAGTAGTTCGTATGCCCGTTCAAGCAAACGAACAAATAAATACTTCAGCTGTATAATATAAGCTCAGATGAAAATGAATGATTAAATGAGCGATCGTTTTGTAACTTATATTTTTACATGATTGACATGATTTTATATTATTTTATGTGTAACACTTATTAAATAAGTTTTTATAATTCTTTACCATGATATAAACTCATGGTCTACATAAAAAAATAATCGACATCTTGAAGATATTTTTTCCAAATTTAATTTGCCCTATACTCCCCAGGGCGTAGCACACTCAATAAGGCAGTCAGTATGGAAGTACCTGCTGGACTACTACCCATGGCACATGACTCACGCGGAACTAAGAGCTCTGACGAAGAAGAGGACTGAGGAGTACTTCTCCATGAAACTGCAGTGGAGGTCCATGACTGAGGGTCAGGAGGCTAGGTGAGGGCATTTTATTGAAGACTAGCTGTTTCTCGCGGTTTCTGATGGTGTCTTCTTCCCGTATGTGGATAAAATATGACCTATATTACTTGGGGATAGTGTAGGTTTCGACAGTGAAGGTTTTCAAATCGGTCCAGTAGTTTCGGCCTTTAGTATACATACAAATAAGCATGTAAAAAATCCTCTTTATAATATTATTACAAACAACGATTGCATAAAGATAGAAATAGGTTATTAGAAAAAAACATTTAAGTGACCAACTACTGTTCTGAGAATTATTCTCAAAAAGTTGATTGGACCGTATTCGATCAATAAATTAATTCTTGCGTGACACTTTAATACTCAAAAATCTTTGTACGATTATTTATTAACTCTTAGGTTCAGATGCCGTATAAAATTTTATCAACTTGAAATAACCTTTCAAAAACGCATGCAATGTCTCCGGGCTTCCTCTTATTTCCGTACCACATTTGCTACATCCATTTTACTTTTTCCTTTTTTTCTACAGGTTTTCAGAATACCGCGATAGAAAGAGTTTAGTAGAAAAAGACGTGAACCGAACAGACAGGACACACCCATTCTTCGCTGGCGACAACAACCCCAATTTAGTAGTGCTACAAGATATTCTGATGACATATGTTATGTATAACTTCGACCTCGGATATGTGCAAGGCATGTCGGATATATTGGCGCCTCTTTTGTTGCTGTTGGGTAATGAAGTCGACAGTTTCTGGTGTTTTGTCGGGTTTATGGATAAAATTGTGAGTAATTTTTGTAAAGAGGTCATTGAGTCACTCAGTCACTCACTCATAATGGAATCTCAGAAGTTAATAGTGCTAGGAGTATTGAGTTTTTCATGTGATTTCCTTTTACGACATAGGCGTTTCCTGGCCACCTGTTTTCCGCGGGTTTATCCGCGTCACATGGAAACTATTTCCCGTAGCTGGATAAAATAGAACCTACATATTATTTTGATATGTAAGCTATATTACTGCCAAGTTTCATCAAAATTCGTGCAGTACACATATACATACATACGTCCATACATCCTCAACTTAAATTGGCTCAAAATTATCACCATTTTCTATTCATTCTTCCCAGTGCACGAACTTCGACATGGACCAGGCAGGCATGAAGCACCAGCTCCTGCAGCTGCAGCAGCTGCTGACGTTCGCGAGCCCGGCGCTGGCGGCGCACCTGGCGGCGAAGGACTCCGGGAACATGTACTTCTGCTTCCGATGGCTGCTGGTCTGGTTCAAGAGGGAGTTCTCGCATAGGGATATTATGAGGTACCGTGTCTTGGAAGGCAAAATATTTTCTTTCGAATAGGCTCTTGGATCTAAAAAGTGCATCCCAAAGAGAATTGGCAAAATACTTCATGTAAATATATTTTATAAAAAAATCTGTTATAAAGAACCACCAAAAATAAATATTTTAATTATTAAAACAAAAATGTTTACAATCTATAATATATTAAGTGAATCATCCACTACATTTCTGGTCATCAAATCACGCCTGAACGGCTGGATCTATTCCAATGATTCTTTTTTAGGGTTCCGTACCCATAGGGTAAAACGGGACCCTATTACTAAGACTTCGTTGTCTGTCTGTCTGTCTCCGGGCTGTATCTCATAAACAGTGAGCAAAAAATAACTTTGTTTTTCATACAAAGATATATATAACAAAGTTATAATTTTCGGTTTCACGTTTATTGTATGGGGACCCCCCTTATATTTTTCGAATTTTTAGTATTTGTTAGCGGCAACGGAAATACATCATTTATGAAAATTTCAGCTTTCTAGCTATCACGGTTTATGAAATACAGCCTGGAGACAGATAGACAGACAGACAACGAAGTCTTAGTAATAAGGTCCCGTTTTACCCTTTTGGGTACGGAACTCTAAAAATGTGCTAACTTTCACTTGTAATTTTCAGGCTATGGGAAGTATTATGGACGTCATTGCCATGCGCAAACTTCCACTTATTGATTTGTGTTGCCATACTCGACGCTGAAAAGGATGTTCTCATCAGTAAAGATTATGGTTTTACTGAAATATTGAAAGTAAGTTAACAAAGAACATTCAATAAAACTTATATATTTACACTTATAATAAATTCTATTTGAAATTATCTGTTTTTTAACTGCCAAATAAAGTTATGTTTTTGTAAAGAGAAGTAATTTTCAAAATCATTTTCTTATCAAGTAAAAAGTACTGATCAAATCTACCATTTGCAATTTCATAAAATTAAAAGAAATACTAACGGTCTGTTTCAAAGATTCCAGATAAAGTTCTAAATAGCTATCCGACAGATACTGCCACAGAAAACTAGTCTAAATTAAAAATATTTCTATGGCAGTATCTGCCAGATAATTATCTAGAACCAGTGAAACTGGGGCTTAATGTTCTTTCTTTTTCCAGCACGTAAACGACCTATCAATGTGCCTAGACGTAGACAAAATATTGAGCACAGCCGAAGGGATCTATCACCAAGTTGTATCAGCACCCCACCTCACCGACCAGATTCGAATTATCCTGGGACTTCCGACCCTCAACATATCGACTTCCACCCACTCGAGCGAGGAGCCGACGACTTCGAAAGTCGAAGCCAATGGTACGGTGAATGGAGGCGCGTATACCCAGGATATGGACGAAGTTATGTATCAGATAGGCTTAGACATGAATTTTTAGGCACGGCGGTGATTATCTGTTTCTTTTTATGTATTTTTTGGTGGGATTGGGTCGCTAATGCTTTTATGCCGGATTTCTATTTCCTATCTATCCTTTGTTTTGTGATTAGACATTGAATTTTGACATTAGGCCCATATAAGCACAGTTTAAATATATGTAGAACAGTTGGGAAGCTACTTACTAAAGTTCGTAACGTCACCACTCACACGCATGCGCACTGACTATGTAAATGTTTTTAAACATTCGCGATTCGAACACATATTTTAGACAACAACCGGGTCTTACTCGCGATGAAACTTTAAAAGGTTTACGATACCTCTTTTCTCCCGACTGAGAGGAGTCTCTCTGAGTCTTCCCGTGACCACGGTCGGTGCAATTCGGCCGAAACGTCGGGAGAAAAGAGGTATCGTAAACCTTTTATAGTTTCATCGCGAGCAAGACCCGGTTGTTGTCTTAAATATGAGCATCTACCTTCACCAGTGCTGTCAGTACTGACTGTCGCGTCAAGAGCTGCCGCGCCAGCTAGCGTTTGGCCAAAATAGGAACTAAAGTTTGACAGACATTTAAGTCAGTACTACCAAGTGACAACCCTACGGCTTGGATGGTGCTTACGTCATCATTTTGACAACAAGGCTTAGTTTCAATACTGGTACATCTTTATTCTGTGATATAAGTAATGTCAAATTTCAATCTGTAATTGCAAATATATGGATAGATAGGTTATATAAATCCGCAGTTAGTTGTTCGATTATGAACTTTATTGCTGTAGTTTTAAAGTTTGAATTTGAGAACTGTAGTGTTGTTTGATGAATTGAATTGTTGCTGTATATTCACTGAATTAGAAATATAGTGACCAGCATTATAAACGTGTTCTTTCATTTAGTTTTTGTTTTTACTGGAACTAGCTTTTGCTTTTATAAAGAAATTCGAAATTGCGAAACTTTATAATAATTAATTCCAGCTGTAATTTATGCTTAGCCATTTTCTCTAATTTGAGCTTAATTTTGCTTCTAAAAATATTGATACCAAACTATATTTTTCATAAATTTTCTAGTAATTCTACAGTAAGATCGGCCAATGCAGTTATGCATGCTTTATTAATTAATTAATTTCAATACCTAGAGCGACCCAATCAATAGTACTGGATAGCTAACAATATTCATAGCTTGCTAACACTCTACATTCATTTATTGGTACTTTGTATATAGATGCATTATTTTACATAGCACTAGCTTTCGCCGTACCGCGTACCAAGGGAATTACTTCCCGTAGCTGGGTAAAAAGTAGACCATGTCCTTTCTAAGGCTGAGGCCAAACGAGCGTAATTTTTTGAGTCGTGAGTCGCAGAATTTCGGTCGCAGAAAATCGTTACAAACAAAAAAGACAACTCATTTTACGTTGCCGTGTGAATCAAATAGGACTTTTGTATGAAACCGAATGTAGCAGATTTTCTGCGACCGAAATTCTGCTACTCACAACTCACAAAATTACGCTCGTTTGGTTTCACCCTCAGGGTCTAAAATACATGTGTACCAAATTTCATTTAAATTTGAACAGTAGTTTTGGTATGAAAGCGCAGCAGATAGAATTACTCTCGCATTTATAATAATTAGTAAAGTTTGAAAAATGTTATTAACTTTTGTGACTAACTTTGTTGCACTATTTTGGGTGTACAGTGATAATATTTCAATACTGTATAAGCACTACATAAAAAACAATTATTTCTTATAGACCAATAGTGATAATTAGAACCAAATATTACTAAGAGTGAGATAGATGCTTGTGATTAATAATTATAATTATTTGTTGTTATTAAAAATAAAATGATGCGATTACTCAATTATAAAATGATATTCACAAGCCATATTATGTGAAATAAATTCGCCGATTATTTAAAGTACAAAATGATCAATTATTACATAATAAATAGTGTCTTAAGCATATTATCTGATACATACATACAAATACTCTTTTATAACAAAATATAACTAATTTAAGTGTTTTTTCTTGTTTCAACGCTTGTTAAGCACAGGTTTTGGAATTGCATAGTTTTTATTCTATAAATAATGCACTTACTAATTAATTAATATTAATTAATGTAAGGTTGGTATAAGGTTAAACTCTTATTTACAGAGCGCCCTGTATATTTGCTTTTTATAGTTATTAAAAACTGCTATTTTCAAGTAGAAACTATTAAAATAGTTGAACTTCATATGCTAATCATAGAGCAATCAAAGCATTTGCATGTGGCAACACCACAACATAGTATTGCCAACATAAAAAATTGATGAAAATATTAAATTATCTATTTTTCTATTTCAGGATACACTCGAATATAATGGATTAAAAATATATATTGTTACGAAAACTGTTTGGGCGTTGCTTGCCTAGGGAACGAATGTACATAGTTCTGTCTTCAGAGAGGAAAGAGTGATATTTTTTATATTTTTATAAATACACGCTTTAAAACTTGTGTCATTTTGACTCCTGTTCAATTTAGCAATATATTTCATATAGCGGTTCGTTTCTCTGTGAGGTTTATTGCGAATAGGTAGAATATTGACAGTGGCGTAGCTACGAAGGAGCTAGCCGGGGTGGTGCCCCGGGGCCCCCAAGCTTAGGGGGCCCCTCGAATCATTACCAGAAACTGACGATCACACTGAACTTGAAAGACAGGTTGTGACCCGACTTTCCAAACATTACGCGCTCGTCTTTTTACTCAGAAAACTAAAAAAACGCTCATGTTACATATCTTTTTCCTTGTTTCCTTTAAGGGGCCTCATTTTTCTATTTGCCCCGGGGCCCGAGGTTACCTAGCTACGCCCCTGAATATTGATGCTAGATTTTGATGTTATGATATTACTTGTTGATTTTATAAAAATAAATTGCAGCAGTAGACTACAGATACCAGTTAATTAGAACATTAACGGCAAGTTTCACAAGTTCTAGATAATGTTCTATATTGCTATCTGACAGTTAAGGCCATAGAAGTGTTTTTAATTTTGCCGATTTTGCAGATAGCATCTAGAAGTTTTTATAGAACCTCTGAAATTGGCACTTAATTTCATAAAATGCACGGTAAAATGCCTTCAAAGGAAATAAAATGCAGCAGTGGACTACGATTACAAGTTAATTAGAACACAAGTTCCAAATAAAGTTCTTTAAAGCTCTGACACAAACTGCAGAAGAAATGTCTTTAATTTTGATTACTTTTCTATAACATGATTTGTCAGATAGCTATCTGGGACCTGTGAAACTGGCCGTTAAAGTGTAAAAAATATTAGGAAAGTGCCAATAACGAATTAATCGATATAAAATTACTCCTATAAAAGTATTAGCCCACCAAAATTATTGTATAATAATATGTAGGGTAAACCAGAGAGTGATTGCCCACCGGCAGTGATTGCCCGTTTTTAGAAAAAACACCTGAATCAAAGGTCGTGTTCTCATTTGTTTCCAATATAATTTACTAGGTTACTCCATGGTCAATTCATAAGAGATTTTAAAATTGACAAGTGGCAATACAGTGAAGAAAAAAACAGTAATGGCGGATTTTGTCAAGACGGGTGAACGTGTTACTCAACAGGTAAGCATTTTAGCAATTTTCTAAGGGATTACTTGCTAGAGGTTCATTTTTTTTACATTATTTTTATATTTCATTATTGATGATTATGACGAAATCATAAGTGTTATGTTATGTTTTTGATGAAATAGGTGTTTTAACATCAGATTAGATTAAACGGTTTTTTAACGGTGGGCAATCACTGTACGTATTTTGGCATATTTTTTAGTTATTGCCCACCAATAATTTTAGTGATTGCCATGGTTAATAGCTATAGTTATTGCCAGGGCAATCATTATCGGCAATTTTTTGATTAAGTAGTAATGTTGCCGATCACATTTATTAGCTTAATGGCTTGCACACGGGCAATAATATTGACAATGTAGCAAATATTGTTAACTAGTGTCCGACCGAAGTTTCGGTTTTGTTTTCGGTTTCGGCCAGTCTCACCCAAAAAATCAAGTTTCGGCGGCAGTTTCGGTTTGTACCAAAATTGGCCGAACCTTTTGCCGAAACCGAAACTGATTTCGGAAATTGCTGTGCGCGCTCGCTTAGC
>NWSH02000165.1:106621-124017 GCA_002382865.2 Heliothis virescens | reverse complement strand
TAACTTTGTTTGTATATCTGTCTGTCTATAAATTGTTACAGCGTGGAATTTTCTTTATGGAAGGCTTTTGTTTATTTAGGTTTCTGTAGGTCACCTTTCTTGTGCCTAAATATATTTGTTGAAAGTAGTATTAAAATTATTTTAGTTATGTCTTCATTGTATGTTGTTTTTTTGTGAAAGGAATCCAATTATACAGTATATTAATCTATTTATCTCTTATAATTATTGTAATCTCTTGTAAATTACATTCTATTTGCCTATGACCCAATTGATACTAGCCATTTTTACAATATTCTACCGAAACCTTATTCAGTAAAATATGTTAACCGCATTGGTAATTTATTACAAAAGCTGTTAAAATGACGGATAAAACAAATCCACAATAATACCTAGTAAAGCGCCACTGAATCGTTTGTGCAGTTGACAGTTATCAGTTTTCAAGGGAAGACTTACATACTGACTGACAGCAGCTGCCAACTGCACCAAAAAGTCAAACTTTAATTAGTTTGACAGCTGTCAATGTCATCGATCATTCACAATTTTCAAATCGCTGCCGCTCCTCTACCATCNCTGTCAATGTCATCGATCATTCACAATTTTCAAATCGCTGCCGCTCCTCTACCATCGCCGTAACTCGCGGACTCTCTGGCCCATCTGTAGATCTGTTGCATCAAACATTTCCGGGTAGCGTTTACGGCTTAGTAAATGTTCTGTAGTACATTTGTTTACTACAAAAAGCTGTTTTTTTTACTAACAGTTCAGAGGGAAGTGTTCCTGTTGTCTTAAGAATTGAACTTTTGACATCTTTGTTTTCATAGTTTTGACTTGGATTTGTGTTTTGTTTCTTAGTTTAGTTTTGATAGTACGAGTACTACATTGTTAGAAAATGGTCTAGTCGTTATTTTATAGGTGATCAAAATAAAGCTGAAGAGTTTGTTTGTTTGTTTGAACGCGCTAATCTCAGGAACTACTGGTCCGATTTGAAAAAATACTTTAGTGTTCGACAGCCCAATTATCGAGGAAGGCTATAGACTCCTTTTTATCCGGGAGCCCGAATAGTTCTCACGGAACGCGGGTGAAACCGCTGGCAGAAGCTGGTGATAAAATAAAGTTGCCTCGAACGCGCGGATGAAACCGCGTTTTTTTTAAAGCGGTTTAAACTTAATGTACTCTAAAGACCAAAACATAAAGGCACACTCACACATCAAAACGTAATGTCAACACAGCTTTCCATCTAGGCAATCCGACCCAATACTAAAGAAAAAGATTTAGAAAGATGTCTCACGCTATTCTCGTCACTACGATAATAAAAAAAGAAATTCCGTAAAAGCAGAGTCGTAGCTCCGAGGATTCGAAATTTGATTATAGCCAATTGGGGCTCGTGTGACGTACCGTGGGCACGTGTGATTGGCTAACGCCTTGTGACGCAGGATCGAATGTACGGTGGAATGTCCAGGTATTTTAGTATTAGGATTTTTCGTTCATATGGTACTGGTAGTATATTTACTGGTTACTTATTAGCTTGAGTTGTTTATATTGTTAATATATTATATATACTTTTACTAGATGTTCTGTTTGTCGTTTGTGTCTGTGTTAGTCGTGTTTTGTGAGTTTACATATTGTTAGGGGCATAAAATTTGTGAGTACATCAATAATGAGAATTTTATCATTATCTTACTGCCACTTAAACTCACATTCTCCTCATACACAGTAATAAATAATCTTAAAAGTTCCGTATTACCTTAATATTTTTAATCAAATTCTTTAACAAAATATTTTTTTAATGATGACTTCTGAATCACCAATATAATTAAAAACAAAACCCATTAATAAAACATTAATACCAACAAAACGAAACCACAAGAAAACCTAAAAATAACCTCACAACAGACTCGCATGAGATTGAAATTCAAATGACGTCACACGGTACAATATGAGGCGACAGCCGGAGGACCTCAATTAAATCTGTCGTGTACTTTTGATCCCATTCTAATTACTACGACGCGTTTCTCTGATCTTCCATTTAAAACTGCGTACGCCCACGGAGGTGACTTCGAATAAGATTTGAGAAGAACCCGGGATGCAAAGCTAGTGGTGGTAGAGAATTTTGTGTGCTGCTTAAATATTTAGGAAAGATTCAACTTATGTATGATGTAAATAGATAATGTGGAAAGAGCTCCAGGTGACATATTATGAAATCTAGAAAAATAGGCAAGTCTTGTCTGTAAATACATCTCTCAAATGTTTGCTTGTAAGGTACAGTTACATACCCAAAAATATGCCACTGCAACTGTTACCTTTGCCTTGGAATTGAGAATAAGAAATGAATGGTAGGACATAACGAATCTTTTTACTGCTAGTATTCTTACATAATTCAGCAATAGATTTTCAACCTTATCGCAATGGTGGTAGGTTAATATTTGATTGGTAAAATTTGACAGATTCATGTACGTTGACCTGCTGTCGTCTGTGCTTTTGATGCCATTCTAATTACTACGACGCGTTCCTCTGATCTTCCATTTAAAACTGCGTACGCCCACAGAGGTGACGTCGAATAAGATTTTAGAAGGATTCCTTGATATGCATTTAGGAAGGGTTCAACTTGTTTATAATGTAAATAGATAATGTGGAAAGAGCTACAGATGAGTTACGACATAAAAAAAAATCTAGTCCTATCTAAATCTCCTTAAATATTTGCTTACGCTCATTAATGCAAGGTAAGGTTACAGATCCAAAACTGGATAATATGGCATTACAAGTGTTACCTATGCTTTTCATAAGAACGTTAAAGATGATCTATTAAAAGGTCAAGGTTTGTCAGCTATGACAGTTTTTCTCTCTAAGAAGATGAGCCAGCTGATACAGCACTGATACAGGTGCTCTCCCTATTCCCTCACTCTCATAGCCTTAAGGGACGGCAATCCGACACGACCGGAGAGAGATCAGCCGCAGGACCGACATTTACCTGCTCTCCGATGCAAGGGCTACCACCACTAGAACATACAAGTAGTAGTCCCATCGCAGTAGAACAAGGGTTACTTTCAGACTGCCTGCTTCGCAAAAGTTTCTTAGAAACCCATAAACCCATTTCAGCCACCAGGCACCTTCTGCATCAACGAGCTTAATCCCAAAGTAGATTTCATTACGTAGATCTACTGTAAACAAGTGAAGGTAACGTGTGAAATGTAAATAAAACCTTTACTTAATTAGTACGTGTAATACTTGGTATAACGTTTAATCCTGGATTAAGGGCTTCCACGGTTTTGTGTGTAATTCGTATCCTCTACCTTATAAATGCCTTAGTCTTTGGTTTGTGTTCTACTTAGAGTTTTGCTAAAGATTCTAATTCCTGGTTTCTTTGCCTTTGGCTTATCGTGTTCTTTATGATATGATATATTTATTTGCAAGAATATGGGTAGCTAACATCAGTTCTTAACATCTAAGGGTTTCATTATATTCGGCATTTCCACCGTGCAAATATTTAGATTTTACACACATGCATTAACTTATAATAAGCAATTTCATAAAGTTACATTAATTACATTAAGATGTCACGCAATTTATGACATCTTCCTTCCATACATTAGGCTAACTAATCTGTAACATTGCAAACAGCCTGACTGTGGGCTGTTTACTAACTTTCTTTACTTTAACTCACTCAAACTCATTTTTTTTATTTCAAATAGGCCTATAAAAGCTCTTATGAAACGTAAAGCTAGTTGCACGGTTCGAAGAAGTGGGTCTCATGGAGAAGAACCGGCAAGAAACTCCATACTTACTTTAACTGTTTTTTTATCGCTGTTAACAATCCATTCAATCCAAATAATGATCAAATTATCAAACTGAATCAAACCCAACACCAGAAGACCAATGTCTAGCACATTAGATTTATACATTAGAGATAGCTATTAAATAAAATAGTGTGTATCCATATAATTATAGTTTACTTTAACCCTTCGAGCACTTACCTTGCTCTACGTCTAAAACAAAAAAATCTTTTTCGCATCTATATCTACCCCTACAATGCGAAAGTTTGTATGGACGTCTGTATATGGAGTTGTAAAAAAAATTGTATGTTTTTTACTGTTTCTTGCCAAAAACACAAATGTATTTTGATGATAATTTGCAATTTATCAGAATAACCTATAGGCTACTATGTACGAGAAGTAGTTTCAATAAAATTCTTACTACTATAATACTAAAATACACTATCATGATTAACACTAGTCGGAAATACATGTGGTACCACGGAGCGACTGTCTATGTGACCTCCTCAACCTAGTTACCCCGTTACCCGATATCCCTTGGTAAGACTGATTGTCAGACTTTCTGGCTTTTGACTGCTCGTAACGACTGCCAAAGGTGTTAAAATTCAGCTGGGACCCAAGATTATTTGTATATTGAGAGTACGAGAAATCGCAGAATTTGTAGCGTCAAATAATTCAGGTATAGAAATTGGTGTAAAAAAAGATTTTTGCATACAACATTGCTATTACATGTTAAAATATTCGATATTTATTTATTGAAAAATATGCTTTAATAAAGTTATCAAGCGCGGTCCATCTGTGGTTAGTAACAGTAGTAATAAATTCCTTGTTCCCGTTAGCTCAACAACGTCCAAGCGCCAACTCAAACGTGCCCGGCCGATAGGCGAGCCAACCCACTGAATCAACTTTAAACTAATTTATTAACACCCAAGACGTTGTTATTAACACCATTGAGTAGCCCAACAAACAGTCACTGGGAACACAGCATCCTAACGTCATTATTTAGTCCAATTTACAGAATTAGCCTGATAAATGTGAATTAGCGTTTTCGTAGACCGATGCGCGCGCCGTAGCTCGTAGCCTGCTACGGTGCTACGAGCTCAGTACTACCGCGCCGGTTGAGATTGCCGCTACGCTCGCCGCGATTCGTTCCAAGTCGTTTACGTATGATACCATCGTATGAATTGTGACAGCGATTTGTGATTCGTTATAGTGTGAGTGAGTGTGTTAGTGTGTGTGTTTTTGTTAGGTAAGTTGTTTGTATAAAAATAAAAAAAACGAATTTGTAAAAAAATATATTTATATTGTTGATTGGTATCAATTTTCCTTATATCGCTATATTGATAAGTAGACCAATGATTCAATTGTAAAAAGAATTGTCGTGGAAAGTAACAGGAATATTTTTGAATTTAGATTTGATAAAGAAAACCTCGTTTCCATTACGGATATTAAATTGAGGAAAATGTCTCACAATAGAATATTGACATGAACGTAACAGCTTATTTTATGAAAGGAATTGTTTCCACCGGCAAAAGACTAATAAATACCTGAAAGCTGAAACACATGTTTTACTAATACAATTAGGTAAATGGCTAATTTTTTTCTAGCTAACAGAAATATGCGTTAATTATGATTAAAAATAAATTTCTTTAAAGATTCGGTTTATCTAATAACTAACATATTTTAGGCGACTTACTATCGAAAACTAATCAACATCTCAACTAAATAAAATAAAAAATATATTGTATAATATCGTGTAAAAATATTTTATCATACCACTATCATATTAATTTATCTTTTATCCAATCCAAGTAAAAAATCTTATACATACATTATTTAAAATATATACATATTTTACATTAACACGTACAAACATAGGACACAATTAAACAAGTCCCCCAAATTGAATTCCCCCGAAATTCCCGGGGGATTACAACTGGTCCAATGGGGGAATAGATTTTGATGCAGATTACTCAGAAATGTCTCTTATAAAGTGTGTTTTTTTGTTTGTATATTTAAGGAAAAATGTGGTCTGTGATTAAGTAAATAGGATTTTAATTCGTTTGGTTTGCGTATGAAAAATTTTGGTTGAAGGAGATTTTAAATTCCTGTTAGTTTACTTTTACTATACTATGTGGAAATATTTTTTTATTAATAGTTTTTAATGGGTCTATCGTAATATTAGTGATAGGGTGCTAAACGGAAGAATATTTTCGTAGCAAAATGCTATGATTCTGAGAGTAATTTGTCACGTTTTATATTGCAATTGCTATAATTTGATTATAATTTTGAAATTATCATAATGTTAATTTCGAGATATAGCACACAGCTCAATGATATAATTTCTTTCAATAAATAAGATAAATTTTATTGAAAAGCAACTCGTCGAAACGTATTCCAAAATATATGCGATTTGCTTTCGGAAGGAAATGGCTTGGCTTACGGAAAAGCGACAATCCGACTTTACAAACAGCAATAATATTTTTAATTTAATGGTAATATTAAATTTATGGTCGCCAATGTATTAAAAGTTTGTATTTGTACTAAAAACTTTTGATATTGCCGTAGAAATATTCTTTGAGATACTATTTTTTACTGGTTTTCCTATATTTTTAGTTAATGGTTCCAGTTAATAACTTATTTATGAATCTTGTGTTCTTACCCAAGTTTCAATCTGTGATATCTAAACTGTGACTGTTAACCAGACGAATGCTATATCGGAATCTTTACGAATATTATACTCTGTCTGTCGCGTTCTCATGCCAAAACTGCTGAACCAATGAAAACCAACCAAACCAAAACCAACCAAATGAAATTTTTACACAGATAGTGTAGATAGTTTTAAGGCAATTTTTACTAGCCTCATTTGACTGTAAAAATGAAATTAAAAACTGGCCATTGTCATCTTATATTGACAAAACTTACAAAAAAAAACAAAATTCAAATTTAGAATAAAAAATAAAGTGCTCGTGTGGAGTGCCAGAATAAAGTACTGGTCACATAAAACAAAATTTTGAAAACAGAACATTCTTTTTACAAATGGCCAATCCTCAATTCCTATTTTATACTCGCGTTCATATACCGCGAACATGATAATACAAACACGCTGGATAAGTTGCTCTACCAACATTTATTTCCTTCAGGCTTGCTAATTATGTCTGTGTTAGCAGTAGGTTCACCACAATAGCTTAAGTTTGTACTGGATAGTTACGCAAACTATTATGCTACATAATTCCCCCACTAGTTACTTTGTGTTCAAATAATTAGGTATTATAAGAGCATGTTCTTCGCTTCTGTTTAATGCGAATAATAAAGTTTAATCTTTGGAATAATGGTCGTATATATTATATTTTAGTTTTAATTGTTGAATTAAAAGTCACATTGGCGTTAACATCTAAACGCCATGAAAAATCAAATGTCCTATAATTATTGCTTTTTGTTTTTTTTTGGCCAAAACGATAATAATAATTATTTTTGTTTGACTTTAGTTTTTTGCCTTCATTATATTGTTTAATCAACGCATTGCATAATAAACGATAGCGCCAATGGCACCATCCAACTGTGTTTAATTTCTTCTGTACAAAAAGCTAGTCGAGTCCTACGGGTCCATTCGACTTTTTCCTATTAGATTAGACCAACTTGTCGCTTAATCCATTCTCAGTCGAGATGTTTCCTGCGTAAATACTATTAACTTTCTACCTGCCAAATTGAAGCTTTTCGAGATTAAGTTTTCCATTTTGAATACGTGTTTAATTATAAGTAAATAATTTAGAATAAAATTCACAATTGATTGATAGAATAATAAAAATTGACATTGTGTCTATCTGTTTCTTTTTTATAAGCTGAAAACCTACGATTAAAATGACCGTTGCAATACACTTTAATCTTATACGTAGGGCTATTGTATTACCGTTTTCTATTACTTTTACTCTTATATTATTCAAAGTTAAAAAAATATTTCATCATCATCATTGTCGTATCAGCCAAATCATCCATTGCTGAACATAAGCCTTCCCCGACGAGCGCTAGCAACCCCGGTTTTGGGCTGCATACATCCACCGATTTCTTAGTGTTTCACTTATTATTTAAAGTCTATCCTAAAAAAATCCGCATACCAAGTCCACGTGTTTATTAACCGACCTCCCAGGTTATCGTTTGCACAGGACGACACGTATGATTAATTTGAGGAGTCCGCATAACTCCGCATAGCTCCGCGTAACTCCGCATCTACCTGAGCGTTACGACGAATAACTCGCATCAATCACGCCACTGATGTTTCCCTGTTTGTTTGTTTGTGGAGGAGTAATGATGCTTTTGGGCAATTTTTAAGTTTGAGGATTGAGGATATTTAAATATAGGGTTGTTGTGACAGCTGTTTCTATGTTCTTTAATTATGTGTTTAAAAATACCTACTTCCTGTTGTTATTATTAGAAACTAGAAAATTTTTGTTTGGATGTTTGATCCTTTTCAGGGTTCCGTACCCAAAGGGTAAACGGAACCCTATTACTAAGACTTCGTTGTCTATCTGTCTTTCTGTCTGTCTCCAGGCTGTATCTCATTAACGGTGATAGCTAGAATGCTGAAATTTTCACAAATGAGTCCAACTCGCACTTGGCCGGTTTTTTTTACTCAAAAGCTACTGAATGGTTTGTGATGGATCTTGGCAGTAATGTGGCTTATAATCAGATTAACATATAGGCTATATTTTATCAGAAGGTGAGAAATAATTTCCTCAGTAAGCGGGTGAAACCGCTGGTGGAGGCTATTATATTTAATAACTCACTGTAGCAGGTTTTATCTAATGCAGGCTTTTTTAGTGTGGATGCATGTTTTCCTATTAAGTGCCCACTGCTAAATCTGATAAAACCATCTCGAGATCAAATATCCTATATCCTTTAGTTTAAATTTGTCAAAATCAGTTTAATAGAGAGAACGCACCCGGAATGCGTCACGGAGTAATATATTATGTGTTTTATAACATACTAGTAAGGATACATTAAATGACTAATTAGTTTAATGAACTATCCTGTACCTAGTTATACTATTTAATTGAGCTTACACGTTGGTTGTAATCACCTAATTATATCTGTCTTAATTTAATTGGTTCCTTCTGTAACAGAATTAAGTAGAATGTCTTTAATTATATTTATCATAACCCATATTTTATGTTTGTTACTTATTAACTTACAATACTTAAGTTTTAATTCAAATAGCAAAATCACAAAAGAAAAGAAACCATTTTCTATTTTTTGATACAAAAGAATTTTATTTTTATTCGAATAGTTGAGAATAATAAAGTAGAGCACTTTACCCACCCAGCCAATCGCACTTGTATAAAATAAGAAACATCAATTATAGGTTAACAAAAATGTAACCTTGTGGCGCTGTATCGCTTTTTATTTTTAGGGTTCCGTACCCAAAGGGTAAAACGGGACCCTATTACTAAGCCTCCGCTGTCTGTCTGTCTCCAGGCTGTATCTCGTAAACCGTGATAGCTAGAAAGCTGAAATTTTGTCAAATTATGTATTTCCATTGCTTATATAACAACGAATAAAAAAAAAAGATAAAAAAATATATTAAGGGGATCTCCATACACTAAACGTGTGAAACCGTAAATTATAACTTTGTTATTCATATATTTTTAAGAAAAACAAAGTTATGTTTTGTTGCCGAAAAATGTTTGTAGTTTGGCAAGTTGTAGGTAATAGATACGTTCATTTTTAGGGCTCCGTACCCAAAGCGTAAAACGGGTCCCTATTATTTTTATAGATAATGGTGCCTATGGAACCCTTCGTGCGCGAGTCCAACTCGCACTTGGCCGGTTTTTTTTACTCAAAAGCTACTGAATGGTTTGTGATGGATCTTGGCAGTAATGTGGCTTATAATCAGATTAACATATAGGCTATATTTTATCAGAAGGTGAGAAATAATTTCCTCAGTAAGCGGGTGAAACCGCTGGTGGAGGCTATTATATTTAATAACTCACTGTAGCAGGTTTTATCTAATGCAGGCTTTTTTAGTGTGGATGCATGTTTTCCTATTAAGTGCCCACTGCTAAATCTGATAAAACCATCTCGAGATCAAATATCCTATATCCTTTAGTTTAAATTTGTCAAAATCAGTTTAATAGAGAGAACGCACCCGGAATGCGTCACGGAGTAATATATTATGTGTTTTATAACATACTAGTAAGGATACATTAAATGACTAATTAGTTTAATGAACTATCCTGTACCTAGTTATACTATTTAATTGAGCTTACACGTTGGTTGTAATCACCTAATTATATCTGTCTTAATTTAATTGGTTCCTTCTGTAACAGAATTAAGTAGAATGTCTTTAATTATATTTATCATAACCCATATTTTATGTTTGTTACTTATTAACTTACAATACTTAAGTTTTAATTCAAATAGCAAAATCACAAAAGAAAAGAAACCATTTTCTATTTTTTGATACAAAAGAATTTTATTTTTATTCGAATAGTTGAGAATAATAAAGTAGAGCACTTTACCCACCCAGCCAATCGCACTTGTATAAAATAAGAAACATCAATTATAGGTTAACAAAAATGTAACCTTGTGGCGCTGTATCGCTTTTTATTTTTAGGGTTCCGTACCCAAAGGGTAAAACGGGACCCTATTACTAAGCCTCCGCTGTCTGTCTGTCTCCAGGCTGTATCTCGTAAACCGTGATAGCTAGAAAGCTGAAATTTTGTCAAATTATGTATTTCCATTGCTTATATAACAACGAATAAAAAAAAAAGATAAAAAAATATATTAAGGGGATCTCCATACACTAAACGTGTGAAACCGTAAATTATAACTTTGTTATTCATATATTTTTAAGAAAAACAAAGTTATGTTTTGTTGCCGAAAAATGTTTGTAGTTTGGCAAGTTGTAGGTAATAGATACGTTCATTTTTAGGGCTCCGTACCCAAAGCGTAAAACGGGTCCCTATTATTTTTATAGATAATGGTGCCTATGGAACCCTTCGTGCGCGAGTCCAACTCGCACTTGGCCGGTTTTTTTTATTTTTTTATATGGCCTCAGTTACTTTTGTGACATTGATGTATGGAGTAACACCTCATTTGTCACTAGCCGCTGAAAGGTTCAAAAGAAAATGATGGACATCGCGTTATAATACGTACTTTTATTTGTATTAAGCAATAAATACAATTGTGGTTAAAGGGCTTTTATAGGCTGACTTGTAATCTTTGGTTGGTTTATTTTTTTAGGGTTTCATGGTCAACTAGAAACTTTTATAGTTTCGTCATGTCTGTCTGTCCGTCCGCGAATAATCTCAGTGACTGTTAGCTCTAGAAAGCTGAAATTTAGTACCAATATGTGAATCAATCACCCCGACAAAGTGCAAAAATAAAAAGTGGCAAGTAATGTTTATTGGGGTGCCTCCCCTACACGTAAAGTGGGGAGTGATTTGTTGTTCAGCCCAAACCTAACGTGTGATATATTCTTGGGTAGGTATTTTATTCTATAGATATTGTTTGATAGACAACTTTATCTGGAACCCGTGAAACTGGCTGTAAATATCCTAAGATTAATTGAAAAAATCCTTACGATTTTACTCTATATCTTTACTTACATCACTATGTTGCATCTCTCACCAACAATGCACTGCAATTGCACTTAGAGCCACAATCCAAATCAGAGTTCGCATCGCAAAAGAAATAAATCTACTTCGACTCTATTTGAAAACTTCTTTTAAACCTTCACCTGGTAAAAGAGGTCGGTCTTTGTTGGGTGGATCACACACTGCCGCGATGTATCTTTTACTATTCGTGTCAACGCATCATCATAACATGCTACACTAGATATATGTTATTATCATTAAGTTAACTTTATATAAACTGGTAAGCATTATGTATATCACAGTTGTTTCTTATGGTTCTATACGCGTCCTTTGGAAACTGCAGTCAATAAAATCAGTAATTCAGCTTTTTCGTATCTCCATCCGTCTATTTATCTATCTATCTATTTATCACCAGGCTGCATCTCGTAAACCATGATAGCTAGACAGCTGAAATTTTCACTGATGATGTATTTTTGTTGCCGCTTTAACAGCAAAACAAAGTAAAAACTCTCCAATATACAATGGGGCTTCCATACATAATAAACGTGATTTTTTTGTTGTACGGAACCCATCGTCTCGCTTTTTGCCAGTTTTTATGTTTGTTGCGTTCATATTGTAAAGCATGTGTGTGTTAATACGTTAGTAGGGCACGTCGTCAGCGTGTAACGCACGTCATTTGAGCTTAAAACTCTACGGTAGAATGCATGTTAGTGTGTGACCCGCCTATCGGTTGCAACTGCACCAGTGTGGGCCACATAAGTGCATCCCCAGATGTGCATTCCGTTTATGCTCCAGTGGATTACACTCGCGGAGGTGCAATGCGATTTTATCACTTTTTGTTCAGTTTTTCTAGTGGGTGCATTTTTAGATACTGCTTACAGTAGGTAATTTCAATACCTATACTGAATTGAATAAATTATTTACATGTTATAAGACTAGCTGTTCCATGCAAAACATAAATTCTGAGAGAACTACTTCCCTCATCGGGATAAAAAGTTACCTATGTCCACTATTAGGCTTAGTCACACCAAGTTACCACAATCTGTCTAATTTCTGCAATAGATTTTCAACCTTATCGCAATGGCGGTAGGTTAATGTTTGATTGGTAAAATTGGACAGATTCGAATACGCTGACCTGCTGTCTGTACCCACATTTTATTGAAATCTAGTTTGCTGTGATGACTCATCTTAAAAGTCATGATGCTATCTAAACAATCGAAGATATCATTATAAAATCAAATCATCAACAATTTTAATCCTCAAATAGTTTCTCATCTCAACACTAAAATACGTTTGACCTTATTGAAATAGATTTCGAATTTAATTACAGAGTCATCAAAGGCGGCAGATTCATCTGAAGTTTGTCTATAAAAGTCAATATTTGTGATTGAGCTCATGTCAAAGCGATTAATTAATTACAATCGATCGTGGACTTTGTTTGTAATTTTTGTTACAAGCTTTTGTTTAAAGGAATTGTTTTTTAGTATGTTTGAGACAAGATTTTTAAAGTTAAATTAGAAGAATGGAATCGTATGGAAGTAGATTTTTGGGACATGGGTGAAACCATGGCGATCGTCTAGCAAAGATTAATATTGCTCGAGCGTGCTAATCTCAAGAATTACTTATCCCATTAAAAATGTTAGATTGCGAGAACCCGTTCATCGAGGAAGGCCAGGTTGGTCGAAAGAGTTACCTTGTCCCTGGCACACAAAGGGCTCCCGAAGGAACACGGTGAGTTTTAGTCTTTAAAAGTCTGAAATCATCAGTAGGACCCCTCCCGCTGTGGGTGACAGCGTGAGGGGTCCTACTGATGATTTCCCATCGATAAAAAAAATGGCTATAGGTTTTTTATCCGGGTGCATGAAGCTAGTCAAAAATATAGTAATAATACTAAAACCAGTAATATAAATGTTTATAACGATAAACAGAAAACCAAAATAAAAGACAAACCTCCAAAAATAAAACGAATAATACCTACTCAAAAAGTTACTTTAAAAATCTTAATAAATTTTTTTAACACCCATACAAAAGTATTTAAAACTTTTGGAGAGATCCCCCATAGAAAGATTTTGGTTGCTCTTTAACGAAATATGCGCGGTATTCCTTTGTAGTTAGATAAGTTACATTTATCCGTGGTGTTAGATGGTTTAGATGTAGATTTTGATAAGGTTTATTAATAGCTTGAATCTTTGTGATATTAGTTACGTACTAATACTTTAAATGTTATGTACATTGTATGTAGTCTGATAATTGTGATGGGCTTCTAAAGTCATCAAGTAAAACAGCCGTCTTACTGTGTACTTTGCTTACTAGAAATAGAAGGTTGACATTACTTGTATGCCAATACAAGTATTAGCTAATGTCAAAATTCAATCTCCAGCAAATCCACAGATAGATAGAATATTGGGAACGGCGTAAAGATACTTTTGCGTAACACTGTAGTCAATGATATACTTATTTATATATCGTTGCGTTTGTCCACATATGTGAACTTTCCTTGAATAAAATAACTAGCCACAACCTAACAACAATTAAACAAACAAAAACAGCTTTTTAATTACGTTAGCCTTGTAATCCCATGATTTATTCTACAACCAAGCAAACAGAACACACAACTAATCCAGCATTTCTTTTCTAATTTCCACCACAGCAGATAAAGCGTCGTTCGAAAAAGAAATAAATCAACAAAACTACTCGAAGATAAAGTCTGACACTGCCTTATGTTACACACAACACACACCGAAACACACAACACACATGTGCAGATAGCAATATATTTAATTACTTTGTAAGAACATTATTGCAGTACAAGTTTGTGAATGCTCTTTGTTGCATTGTCTTCTTTGAAGTCATATTAAAGGCATTGGTTAAGGAGTTAATAATTTATGAAATTTAACTTTGTTTCGCAAGTGATTACTTCTTGTAATTCATTTGTTTGTGATGCTTTCATATCAATCGAAGTTTTATATACAACTAGCTTCTGCCAGCGGCTTCGCCCGCATCCCGGAGGAACTATTTCCCGTACCCGGATAAAAAAAGCCTATGTTGTTCCTCAAGGTCTATTCTGTCTCTGTTTAGGCGTGAAAGCGTAACAGACAGACAGACAGACCGACAGAGTTACTCTCGCATTTATAATATTACGGCCGTTCCCAATTACCTATCTATCTCTGGATTTGCTTATTGGAGATAGAATTTTGAGATCCAGAGATAGACAGAATATTGAATTTCGCAGTTAGTAGGGATAGATAGGACCATTAGACTAGACCTAGACTATTAACTGGTCCGTGAAAAAATTGCCCCAATTTTAAAGTGCGACACGGGGAACAGCTAGTTGACAACAATATCATAATCGGAACTGCCTCTTAAGCCTTAATTATCGGACTGTACAAAATGGAGGCCTTCAGAAGATATATAGACTGAGTCAGTATACTGCCCCATTAGTGAAATGATGTACAACGGGATTGCTATGCACGCGGTCGCGATTTCGGTTCCGGGGTCAGTCAAAATCGCTTTGTCAAGTGGATTTGAGGAAACTCTGACGCTAGGGCTTTTAAGGGGACTAAAATTGCAGCTTTCTTGATATGAAATCAGTAATTGACCATCCCTTCCGCTAGTATCATAGGCATTTGATGATTTCTGCAAAGAAAACCCAGTAAAAAAACTTATACCCATTATAACAAATAAACACACACACATACATAGAAACCAATACCGAACACACCCACAACTAATATTAAAGATGTTCGATAGCACACGGCGTGTTATCAGGGATCTTATTTCATTGTTTCTACAGGGTGTCCCTTTGTGAACTGCGAATACAATTGGATGTAGTGAGATACGACTTTGTACTAGAAGTTGGTGTTAAAAGTATTTCTCAAGATGTGACGGTTTTGTAGTGCATTTTGTTATTGTATAGAATAAGTAAACTATGATAGTTATCTTTTGCTTGGTTTAATTGTAGATACTTTGATTACAATAGAAGTATGTTGTGATGAACTCACATTTATTTTTTTTTAATGACAAAAATCTGCAAATCTCTTCTGTTCAGGTGAACCTTACTGAATTGACCTCTTATGCAATAAAAAAAACATCTAGTACCCTTAAGGCCGAACGCTCGAACATCACTCAATTTGGAAGACAGCTCAAACATCAATCCATATCTGTCACACATAAATTGCTGCTACAGATTTTAAGGAAAACTTAAAGTTGTAACTTAAACATTAAATCGTAAACAGTCCTATGTTTACTTACGACACTTACAAAGACTTGTATCTTCAACTAGTAGTGGTCTAACAATTTTTACCTTTATAAACATTCTAACAAAAGAACATCGGGGTTGTGCCATACTTAGTCACGTAGGAGAACAGATGTTATCTCGTCTACAAGAGTGGACTCGCACGTTTGCTAACATAAGGGGCTCGCGAGAACTGTGTGCTAGAGTTTTCGATGAAACTTACTGTTTTTCGATGTGTGTTGTGATATGAAGTGACTTGACGTTTTTTTGTACGCGTCTCGAGGGCTTTTTCGTGCTGAAATGTAAGTAAGAAAAGTAGTTAGTTTCCGAGGTAATTTTATGGAAAAATAGTGGAATGGATATGGATGTATTTTAGTATGGAGATAGTTATAACTCTGAGGAAGGACATAGGATAATTTCATCTAAGAAATAACGTGAAATCGTACTGTTTTTCGATATGTGGTGTGATATGAAGTGACTTGACGTTTTTTCATACGTGTCTTTAAGGGTTTTTTTTGGATCTTCGTGCTGAAATTAAAGTAGCTATAGAGGTGATTTTTAGAAAAAAGGTGGAATTGATATGCATTTATTTTGGATTTTGGAGATGGTTATAACTCTGAGGAAGAACATAGGTTAGTTTCAACTCAGGATGAACGTGAAACTATGACGCACACAAATATTAATTAACAAATTGCGTGCGAATGTTTCTAAAATGTCCGAGAAACTGCAACCTTTGTGAGAACATATTTAATGTTCACGCTTTTATTGTTTTACTGGGTTTTGCGCTAGGAACATCTATTTTTTTTTCTTCTTTTTTTTCTTTACGTCAATTGGCTGGCAGGTTGAGTAGCTTCTGTGTCTTTCGAGTAAGATTGCATTGGTTTGATTCCGCGTCAAAAATATGCATGTCTTTGGTTCGTGTTGTGAATTTTGTATTTGTGAATGTCTTTACAATACATAGTTCTATGTTTAGATTAGATATGCTTTGTTTAGAATTTTTCGTTTGAATGTATTTTGCCAAATGCTTTTATTTTCGGAATTGGTTCATCTTGATGCTGACGTATTGCCGGTTTTCTATAAATTATTTAAAAAAATATATGATATTTATATGGAATGAAAAGTTGAAAGAAAAGTCTGCAATGTTCCGACCGACTCGGACATTATTTGTTTCTTCTTTTAGGAATATTAAGCCAATTCTTACTTATTATTTGACTCTTCACACTTTGAAAACCAGCTTAAAACTAATGCATATACCTACCTACCTACCGATATTAGTGCGTGCAAACGGACAAACAAACAATCCTTTTTTTTTTTTCTAGCCTTTTTATTGTCCCACTGCTGGGCACAGGCCTCCTCTCAAATTGAGAAGGATTGAGCGTTAATCAAACAATCCCTTTAGCTTTGTAAAATGATTACCTAGGATATCTTTAGGTGTTATTTTTTGTTGTTTGTTTGTATAGGTATTTATACCTATCATATGTCAAAGTTATATTTAAATGCACCTAAATTANTTTTTTTTTTTTCTAGCCTTTTTATTGTCCCACTGCTGGGCACAGGCCTCCTCTCAAATTGAGAAGGATTGAGCGTTAATCAAACAATCCCTTTAGCTTTGTAAAATGATTACCTAGGATATCTTTAGGTGTTATTTTTTGTTGTTTGTTTGTATAGGTATTTATACCTATCATATGTCAAAGTTATATTTAAATGCACCTAAATTATGCCTAACCTAAAATCCTAACTCCCAACATGCAACCGTCCCACATTAGAGGCAGTCCTAATTATTTTGAAGAAGGAACCTCCGCG
>NWSH02000165.1:96340-106521 GCA_002382865.2 Heliothis virescens | reverse complement strand
TTAGGTTTTTTTGCTACCTAGTGGCCCTTGCCTGCCAAAAGGTTGCCGACCGCTGATCTAAATCCCCATGTCTTCCTTATCAGAAATATTGTTGTTTATAAGACATAAAAAATAAATGAAACCATGCCGTTTACGCTGTAAGAATGATCGACATGAAAGAGCGGTAGAAAAATTACGGATCCTAGATAAATACTGTCCTAATCCGAATATGAGTAGAATATGGTGGAAATTAATATGTTCTTTATAGAAATTACTATAGCATCACGTTTGCAAGGACAATTCGACGTTCGCAAATTATTACATCCTAAAAAATGACAACCATAACAGAATGTCACAACTTTTTTCTCCAAAAATTCGACCTCTCAAATCCCATATATTATCTCTTGTGAACACAGCATCACGACCTACACTGGCTCATTCAGCAGCCATAACAAAGGTTCACAAGACACAATAGAGAAAGTTCTCGAACAAAACCATTTGCAATGTCTCACTGCTCTTTGTGCGCACTTTATGAATTGTCTCTTCAACTTTTATCCGCGAATGAAAATTTTNTTTTTTCTCCAAAAATTCGACCTCTCAAATCCCATATATTATCTCTTGTGAACACAGCATCACGACCTACACTGGCTCATTCAGCAGCCATAACAAAGGTTCACAAGACACAATAGAGAAAGTTCTCGAACAAAACCATTTGCAATGTCTCACTGCTCTTTGTGCGCACTTTATGAATTGTCTCTTCAACTTTTATCCGCGAATGAAAATTTTTAACCGTATACTGTTTGATAGATCTTTTTGGCTTTTTGTTATTGGGTGCTTATTGCTTTGATTAACGCTATTGAAGTGTTCGGCTTTGAGTGCCCCGTATAATTTGTATTAAGAAGCAGTAACTATGACGTATCATGTCGCTCTGGTCGTGAAAGTCAGAAAGGCAGTCGCTTTATGTTTGAAAAACCAAAGTAAAACACTTTTTTTATCTCATCGGCAACTTTGTTATAATAGGCATAAGTGAAGATTTTGGAAGCTTCTGACGTATTTAATAACTGAAAGACTATTTTGAACTTAAAACCAAAATNCGAAATGCTGCACCGATCTTGCCCACCGCGCGTCACCGCTGCGTCAAGATGCGTCGCGCTGCGCCGCGCGGCCTCTCGAGGTGCAGCGCGACGTATCTGAATTCTCACAATTAAATGTGTATCCTTTCGTGTAGTGAATAAAGTATATTTTGAGTCGCTCTATGTAAAATCTGCGTGCAGCGTCGCGTCGCGTCGCGTCTCGGTGTGAATTGACGCTTATGTGAAGATTTTGGAGGCTTTTGACGTATTTAATAACTGAAAGACTATTTTGAACTTCAAACCAAAAAAAANTCACGACCTACACTGGCTCATTCAGCAGCCATAACAAAGGTTCACAAGACACAATAGAGAAAGTTCTCGAACAAAACCATTTGCAATGTCTCACTGCTCTTTGTGCGCACTTTATGAATTGTCTCTTCAACTTTTATCCGCGAATGAAAATTTTTAACCGTATACTGTTTGATAGATCTTTTTGGCTTTTTGTTATTGGGTGCTTATTGCTTTGATTAACGCTATTGAAGTGTTCGGCTTTGAGTGCCCCGTATAATTTGTATTAAGAAGCAGTAACTATGACGTATCATGTCGCTCTGGTCGTGAAAGTCAGAAAGGCAGTCGCTTTATGTTTGAAAAACCAAAGTAAAACACTTTTTTTATCTCATCGGCAACTTTGTTATAATAGGCATAAGTGAAGATTTTGGAAGCTTCTGACGTATTTAATAACTGAAAGACTATTTTGAACTTAAAACCAAAATCTCCGGGTTATAAGTCCTAGGTATAATTTGCTTTTAAGCTACTTTTCATTACGTTTCAAAATTCTAAATTGTTACCAGTGTGTGCATTCTTTAAAATTAAATTTATAGATTCAGAAACGCAAAAGGAAAAACGGTGTTACATTTTATCTTTTGTGAATAAGGAAATATGGTAATTTTCGCGGAAAAGTAAAAATTATCAGCTTCCCTTTACTCTAAGGGAAAGAAGGAAAAATTTTACTGTGAAATAAATACGCAGAATCTTAATAATGCAATAATAAAAATATTCTATTTTAGGTGTATTTTGTTGTTATAATGTTAATATTTAAAATGACAAAATTAACTTACATATATTATAATAATGTAGGATGTTGTGAACTCACGAAATATGCAAAACAAAACAAGTTTATTATGATATAATTGAAACAATAATGCAGTAACTCTAAGCTCAACGTACTAAATACAACTAACTTATAAGTACCGTTTTAAAAAAAAAAATACTTTTAAAACTAGACTAATGTAGGCGTTAATTACATCGCGTGTTTCTAATTATCCAACTAAATACTATATTATTAAAAAAAAAACTGTATCAAGTGAAATCACGCATTGCCATATATTTTCATAAATTCTTCGGAAACCATGTAGTTAAACCTCGTTGTTATTACTTTTAAATGCATTTTCTTCTGTTTTTTTTTCAACAAGAAGGTTGCATTGTTTTGCTTTTAAAACTTAATGGGTGTAAAGAGGTATGTTTGGATTATGGGATTATTATATTATATAAATGGGAGGGTTATCAGAATAATATTGTCTTTGGACATAGGTTTAGATGTAAATAAGACTAATTCTGTCCCTCTTTTTTTAATGTTCGTATTAAGTAATGTAAAAAGTTATTTTGGAGATGGAAAATGGCAAACATTTTCGTCTATTTTTCTTAGCCGCGTGGCTATTTCTTTAACCCTTAATGTGTCTTACGTTACGGATTCGATTTTTTTTTCTGTGTTTAGGCATCAATTTAAATCTTATTAAGAACAGATCAGATACAATCAAATAGTTTCAATCAAAAATACTATGAAACACCGAATTATCCAAACTCATGTCACACACACACGCACACACACACACAATCGTGCGCCCATAAATACACACACGTGCACCCATCAACAGTCACAACTTTTCCAACACACCAACTCCCTAACAATTCACATTGAAAACAAAACAAAACGTTCACGACAACAGAATTAGCTTCAAAAAGCAACGTAGGTATGCGTCATTTGTCGACAATATCGGGCACACAAAGACTGTCTAGCCTTTGTGAACCCGGCTTTATCTGTGATGCTATGCAGTTGCATGAAACGACTGTGACTTCTCTCCTATACAAGCGTGGGGTGTCGAAATGGTTGAATTTAATTTGTTCTGGTATGATATAGGTTCCTGGAAAGGCACTAATAATGTTGAAGTTCATCAATTAGTGGTTAGCAGAATTCCGTTGTGAATAATCTATACCAATAATATCAGAAAGCTGAAGTCTCAATTTACTTGAACATGCCAGTCTCAAGAACAACTGCTGCGATTTCAAAAAATCTGATATCAAAGTTATCAAAATATCAAATTATAGGCTTACTTTTTATCTGAGTGCGCAAAATACTTCGAGATACAAGTGAAACCGCTCACAGAAACTAGCCTATTCAAACAACAATATAGATACTTGGCTTATAAATTGATTCCACTAATTTTCAAATCTATACTACTAATAATATAAAGCTGAATGGTTTGTTTGTTTCTTTGAACGTGCTAATCTCACTACTGGTCCGAATTGAGGAATTCTGTCAGTGTTGGATAGCCCATTTATCGAGGAAGGCTATTTATAAGCTACGTTTTATCCGGGTGCGCGGAGTTATATCCACGGGTCGCAGGTAGAACCGCTGGTAAAAACTAGTGATGTATGAAATCAAAGCAAAATTACCAAATATTGTTTTACGATAACAATACTCCAAAACATAGTTTTCAAAGCCTTAACACTCGAAAGGCGTGTTAAAGGCGGTAGTTACAACATGTTACGCCTCGTTTCCATACATTTTTAAGACGAGGACCATTGGACCGAGGCGTTCACTCGTTAGAACTGAGTCAAGTGCGCGGAGGTTCCTTCTTCAAAATAATTAGGACTGCCTCTAATGTGGGACGGTTGCATGTTGGGGGGTTAGGATTTTAGGTGCATTTAAATATAACTTTGACATATATGATAGGTATAAATACCTATACAAACAAACAACAAAAAATATCACCTAAAGATATAGGTAATCATTTTACGAAGCTAAAGAGATTGTTTGTTTGTCCATTTGCACGCACTAATCTCGGTAGGTAACTACTGGTATATGCATTAGTTTTATGCTGGTTTTTAAAGTGTGAAGAGTCAAATAATAAGTAAGTATTGGCTTAATATTCCTAAAAGAAGAAACAAATAATGTCCGAGTCGGTCGGAACATTGCAGACTTCTTTCAACTTTTCATTCCATATAAATATCATATATTTTTTTAAATACAGGTAGTCGTCATTCGATTTATAGAAAACCGGCAATACGTCAGCATCAAGATGAACCAATTCCGAAAATAAAAGCATTTGGAAAAAAAATAAATTCAAACGAAAAATTCTAAACAAAGCATATCTAATCTAAACATAGAACTATGTACTGTAAAGACATTCACAAATACAAAATTCACAGCACGAACCAAAGACATGCATATTTTTGACGCGGAATCAAACCAATGCAATCTGACCCGAAAGACACAGAAGCTACTCAACCTGCCAGCCAATTGACGTAAAGAAAAAAAAGAAGAAAAGAAAATAGATGTTCCTAGCGCAAAACCCAGTAAAACAATAAATGCGTGAACATTAAATAATATGTTCTCACAAAGGTTGCAGTTTCGCGGACATTTTAGAAATGTTCGCATGCAATTTGTTAATTAATATTTGTGTGCGTCATAGTTTCACATTCATCTTGAGTTGAAATTAACCTATGTTCTTCCTCAGAGTTATAACCATCTTCATACTAAAATACATGCATATGAATTCCACCATTTTCCTATAAAAATACCTCGGAAACTAACTACTTTTCTTATTTACATTTCAGCACGAAAAAGCCCTCAAGACGCGTACAAAAAACGTCAAGTCACTTCATATCACAACACACATCGAAAAACAGTAAGTTTCATCGAAAACTCTAGCACACAGTTCTCGCGAGCCCCTTATGTTAGCAAACGTGCGAGTCCACTCTTGTAGACGAGATAACATCTGTTCTCCTACGTGACTAAGTATGGCACAACCCCGATGTTCTTTTGTTAGAATGTTTATAAAGGTAAAAATTGTTAGACCACTACTAGTTGAAGATACAAGTCTTTGTAAGTGTCGTAAGTAAACATAGGACTGTGTTCGATTTAATGTTGAAATGTTTAAACGTTACTTAACTTTAAGTCTTTTCTTAAAAATCTGTGGCAGCAATTTATGTTGACAGATATGGATTGATGTTTGAGCTGTTTTCAAAATTGAGTGATGTTTGAGTGTTTGGCCGTAAAAGTACTAGATGGTTTTTATTGCATAAGATGTCAGTTCAGTAACGTTCACCTGAACAGAAGAGATTTGCAGATTTTGATCTTTAAAAAAAAATTGAGCTCATATGCTTCTATTGTAAACAAGACATCTTACAGTAAGTTTAGTAAAAATAACTATAATAGTTTACTTATTCTATACAATAACAAAATGCGCTACAAAACCGTCACATCTTGAGAAATACTTTTAACACCAACTTTTAGTACAAAGTCGTATCTCACTACATCCAATTGTATTCGCAGTTCACAAAGGGACACTCTGTAGAAACAATGAAATAAGATGCCTGATAACACGCCGTGTGCTATCGAACATCTTTAATATTAGTCGTGGGTGTGTTCGATATTGGTTTCTATGTATGTGTGTGTGTTTATTTGTTATAATGGGTATAAGTTTTTTTACTGGGTTTTCTTTGCAGAAATCATCAAATGCCGATGATACTAGCGGAAGGGATGGTCAATTACTGATTTCATATCAAGAAAGCTGCAATTTTAGTCCCCTTATAAGCCCAAGTGTCAGAGTTTTCTCACATCCACTTGACAAAGCGATTTTGATTGACCCAGGAACCGAAATCGCGACCGCGTGCATAGCAACCCCGCTGTCCATCATTTGACTAATAGGGCAGTATACTGACTCAATCTATATATCTTCTGAAGACCTCCATTTTGTACAGTCCCATAGCTAAGGCTTAAGAGGCAGTTCCTATTATGACATTGTTGTCAGTTAGCTGTTCCCCATGTCGCACTTTAAAATTGGGGCAATCTTTTCACGGACCAGTTAATAGTCTAGTTCTAGTCTAATGGTCCTATCTATCCCTACTAACTGCGAAATTCAATATTCTGTCTATCTCTGGATTTGCTTACTAGAGATAGGAATTTGACATTACTTGTATGGAGCTGATGTCGAAATTCTATCTCCAAGAAGCAAATCCAGAGATAGATAGGTAATTGGGAACGGCCGTAATTATAAATGCGAAAGTAACTCTGTCTGTCGGTCTGTCTGTTACGCTTTCACTCCTAAACAAGTCAGCCGATTTTGATAAAATTTGGTACAGAGACAGAATAGACCTTCAGGAACAACATAGGCTTTTTTTTATCCGGGTACGGGAAATAGTACCCCGGGAAGCGGGCGAAGCCGCTGGCAGAAGCTTATTGTATATAAAACTTCGATTGATATGAAAGCATCACAAACAAATGAATTACAAGAAGTAATCACTTACGAAACAAAGTTAAATTTCTTAAATTATTAACTCCTTAACCAATGCCTTTAATATGACTTCAAAGAAGACAATGCAACAAAGAGCATTCACAAACTTGTACTGCAATAATGTTCTTACAAAGTAATTAAATATATTGCTATCTGTACATGTGTGTTGTGTGTTTCTGTGTGTGTTGTGTGTAACATAAGGCAGTGTCAGACTTTATCTTCGAGTAGTTTTGTTGATTTATTTCTTTTTCGAACGAAGCTTTATCTGCTGTGGTGGAAATTAGAAAAGAAATGCCGGGTTAGTTGTGTGTTCTGTTTGTTTGGTTGTAGAATAAATCATGGGATTACAAGGCTAACGTAATTAAAATGTTGTTTTTTTCGCCTAATTTTTGTTAGGTTGTGGCTAGTTATTTTATTCAAGGAAGGTTCACATATGTGGACAAACGCAACGAAATATAAATCTATACTAATATTATAAAGCTGAAGAGTTTGTTTGTTTGTTTGTATGTTTGTTTGTTTGTTTGTTTGTTTGAACGCGCTAATCTCAGGAACTACTGGTCTGATTTGAAAAATTCTTTCAGTGTTAGATAACCCATTTATCGAGGAAGGCTATAGGCTACTTTTTATCAGGGTGCGCGCAGTAGTTCCCACGGGAAAGCGGGTGAAACCGCTGGCGGAAGCTAGTAAGTATATATTTGACTACTCAGTGTAAAGTAAAAATATTTTTACGCTATTCCCAATACTCTATCTACGGATATCTGTAGATTTACTTACTAGAGATAGAATGTTGGCATTGGCTCCATACAAGTAATGTCAACTTCTTATTTGCAAATTCACACATAATTATGTAGATATGTTATTGAAATGTACGGAAACTGTTTTACTTGATGACTTTAGAAGCCCATCACAATTATTAGACTACATACATTGTTCATAACATTTGACTGCCTCGTTGGTTTAGTTGTCGCATAGCCGACTGCTGAGCACGAGGTCTCGGGTTCGATTCCGGGTGTCGGATTGCCGTCCCATCGGGCTATGAGAGTGAGGGAATAGGGAGTGCACCTGTGTCTGCGCAAATGCACTATAATATGTCTTGCGCAGCTGGCTGATCTCCTTATATGAGAACAGCCGCCGTGGCCGATAATCGGCTAGGACGCCATCATCATCATCACATAACATTTAAAGTATTAGTACGTAACTAATATCACAAAAATTCAAGCTATTAATATACCTAATCAAAATCTACATCTAAACCATCTTACACCACGGATAAATATAACTTATCTAACTACAAAGGAATACCGCGCATATTTCGTTGAAGAGGCAACCAAAATCTTTCTATGGGGGATCTCTTCAAAACTTTTAAATACTTTTGTATGGGTGTTAAAAAATTATATCAAAATTTTTAAAGAAACTTTTTGAGTAGGTATTGTCCGTTTTATTTTTAGAGGTTTGTCTTTTATTTCGGTTTTCTGTTTATCGTTATAAACATTAATATTATTTACTGGTTTTAGTATCTTATTTTTGACTAGCTTCATGCATCCAGATAAAAAACCTATAGCCATTTTTTTTATCGATGGGAAATCATCAGTAGGACCCTTCCCGCTGTGGGTGACAGCGTGAGGGAATTTCAGACTTTTAAAGACTAAAACCCACCGTGTTCCTTCGGGAGCCTTTTGTGTGCCAGGGACAAGGTAACTCTTTCGATCAACCTGGCCTTCCTCGATGAACGGGTTATCGCAATCTAACATTTTTTTTAAATGGGACAAGTAATTCTTAAGATTAGCGCGCTCGAGCAAACAAACCATTCAGCTTTAGAATATTAATCTTTGCTAGCCGATTCCCATGGTACCCACGTTCCGAAAGATCTACTTGCAGACAAGTTCATACTTCAGATTTCTTTTTGAAAAACTCGTCTCAAACATACTAACAAACAATTAATTTAAATAAAAGCTTGTAACAAAAATTACAAACAAAGTCCACGATCGATTGTAATTAATTAATCGCTTTGACATCAGTCCTATCACAAATATTGACTTTTATAGACAAACTTCAGATGAATCTGCCGAGAGCCTTTGATGACTCTGTAATTAAATTCGAAATCTATGTATTTCAATAAGGTCAAACGTATTTTAGTGTTGAGATGAGAAACTATTTGAGGATTAAATTAATTGTTGATGATTTCGTTTTATAATTATATCTTCGACTGTTTAGATAGTATCACGACTTTTTATGAGTCATCACAGCGAACTAGATTTCAATAAAAAGTAGGTACAGACGACAGCAGGTGACGTATACGAATCTGTCAAATTTTACCAATCAAACATCAACCTAACGCCATTGCGATAAGGTTGAAAATCTTTTGCAGAAATTTGACAGATTGTGGTTGCTTGATGTGACTAAGTCCAATAGTAGACATAGGTAACTTTATATCCAGATGTTTTATCCAGAGGATTAATGTTTTGCATGGAAAAGCTAGTCTTATAACATGTAAATCATTTATTCAATTCAGTATAAGTATTGAAATTACCTACTGTAAGCAGTACCTAAAAATGCACCCACGCTAGAAAAACTGAAGAAAAAGTGATAAAATCGCATTGCACCTCTGCGAGTGTAATCCACTGAAGCATAAACGGAATGCACATCTGGGGATGCACTTATGTGGCCCACACTGGTGCAGTTGCAACCGATAGGCGGGTCACACACTAGCATGCAGTATTCTACTGCATAGTCTATACTGATAACGTGCAATACTACCCTATTTACACATAATATAAGCTTAGCAATATTAATGCAATACTCATAAAAAAATATATACGCGGTTGAATTGAGAACCTCCTCCTTTTTGGGAAATCGGTTAAAAATGGTCTTGTCATTCAGTTATTAACTTGACGCAGACGTAGCTTAATTATTAAATATTACTGTTTTATTATTGATAGCAGTGTCCATAGGACGCATACAGAACCATAAGAAACAACTGTCATAAACATGATACCTTCTAGTTTATATAGATCGCTTAGTGATAACTAGAAAGAAAGAAAGAAAATTATAGAAGACATTTATTGACACAACACATGAAATATTAATTAATAAAACACCGAGAAAAAAAAAATAACAATAAAAAATAATGGTTGTGCCAAATAGACACCAGTTCAGCATTTATGTCAGACACGTAGTGCCTGACGCTGGTTTTCACCTGGGCCTACGAGGAGTTGCGGGTTCAATCAGTTTGAAATAATTTCATGTTATATATCATGTTTACAAAACCAAGCAAAGAAACTAAACTTACGAGACCAAAACAATAAAATTAATAACAAAAAAAAATATTATAATAATAAACAAAAAAAACAAAACCGACTTCACAAAAAAACACTGAAAGGGATAAAAAAATAAAACTTTTCACATGGCTCTAGAAGTCGGTGAATTTTTTTTTTGTTTGAAAAGTTTGTTCTTCACAGGATGGGTCCCTATGGTTAAGAGAGACCATGGAATCTGATTGATGGGTGATCCTGGAGAAATGAGGAACTCTTCAAATTTCGTAAGTCTTATATCT
>NWSH02000165.1:52859-73264 GCA_002382865.2 Heliothis virescens | reverse complement strand
GCTACTTGCACTGTGTAAACGTAATCGTGCAATAGGTAAATGGTCGCCTGTCAAATATTCCTGCAATAAAATGGCAAGCAACGGGCAATGACATCGCAATGTGTAAACGTGCCTTAATGCTTTTAATTTCGTGTCGATTTAATCTTAGGGTCAACATAAATAACAACTTATTTCAAATGCAGCAGATGGCTTGGTTATATTTTTTACCCATTTTCAATCAACGTAAATTAATTACGTTACCATAAATCAAATCTAAAAAACCAATTTCATTTTTAAAATGTAACACTGGAGATGGATCGTAAAGTATAGAGTAGGTATCCTATCTCAGTTTCTACTCACTTACATTCTATTAACTAGTAGCTTCTGCCAGCGGTTTCACCCGCGTTCCGTGGGAACTATTCGGCGCACCCGGATAAAAGGTAACCTATAGCCTTCCTTTTAAATGGGCTATCTAACACAGAGAATTTTTAAAATCGGTCACGTAGTTCCTGAGATTAGCGCGTTCTAACAAACAAACTCTTCAGCTTAAAATATTAGTAGAGATAGGTACGAAGGCTGTCTTTACACTTGTCTATACTAAAATTATAAAGAGGAAAACTTTGTTCGTTTGTTTTTTTGTTTGGTTGTAATGAATAGGCTCAAAAACTTCCTCTCATACGGAGAAGGATTGAGCGTCAATCAAGGTGAAGGTTAATGTACGATTGGTGTCAGATTCGGATAGGTTGACTTGCTGTCGTCTAAACTTTCTTAAAAGTCCTAATAACACACAAAACAACTTACATATGTAAAGTCGGGTATACACTCATTTTCTTATAACAGTTCAATGGAAAAACAAATGAATGAAAAGAAACAAAATAAAAAAGAAACGTTAATGCCAAATCGTTTTAATTAAAAATCAGATTTCTGAAATAACTTCAGCTTTCCTGAGGTATTGTTTTGAAAGCGGTTTACATTCAAGCGGGGAGGTTTTATTTTTTTCTAAACTAGTTAAAACGAGGGTGAAGAAAAGGGTAGGATTCAATTCACCCCTTAGAGTATTTAGCCAGTCGATGACGTCATAACTGGGTCTTCTCTACCAAAAGTAGGAAAACGATGATTTAGTGTCGTTCGGTCAGTAAGAACAGAAGAGAAACTGGGAAAACAGGGAAAGGAACGGTAGGTCTGGGTACCCAAACGGGTGCGTCCTGCGTGGGCGAAATAACGTGAACGTGATGCGAAGCGATCCCAAAGCGAATTCAAATATTGACGCTGCACTGACGCCACTTAAATAGCATAATTCAAAAAGTTTATTGTTTTCGTGTCGCGCCGCGCCGCTTCGCATGCGTTTCCAGATCGCTCGTTTAGTACGCACCGGATTTGCGAAGTTTTCTCCTGTTGCCATGGTGATGTTCGGTATTATAAATAAGTGGGTAGTGGAAGTTGTTTACGCAAAGGCTTGTTAACTTAGTCCAAATATTATCAATCCTCTCTTAATATCTGTTTGAGTTTATAATATCTTTTCGATTTTTGTGTTAATATTGAAGTAAAACCTTCTTTAGCGGCGCTGTGCACTTTTTGTATGGGGAAAATATGATAAACTGTGACACCAGGTATCACGGGACCGACAGGTTTTGAAACCTGGAAGTCTGAATAAGACTGATGACTGAAATATGCTACCAAAAAAAAAATAACAATACCAAATAACGGATCCCAGACTACATTTCAATTCATTCTGTGTCTCTTGGACTATAGAGGAGACAAGTTACTGTAACAACGTTAACTGGCCCCAAGTTGTACTGCAGAAGAATAACTTAATCTTAAAAACTTCGGAACAATAAAGAGGGTTAGTGCAGTTTTCGACTATTGTACAAATACTTACAAATATTTTAAGGTTAAACTTATCACATCATCATACTTACATGACCGTGAAAGCATGGTTCTATGTTTCTTAACGGATTTTTATGCAACTCTGTTAAGTTGCTATAATATGTAATATAGGTATATTTTTTGTCCAAATAGCATACAGATATAAATAAATACAACATAGTTTACCTTTATCCGGATGTGGGAACTAATTACCCAGGGTCGTGGGTGGAACTGCCGAAAATAGAGCAGCTATTTCCTTAAATTTTCTGAAATGTAAATAAGATCTAGTTTTCCAGAGGCTGTGCCTGGAGATTTATAATAAGTAGTATAGCCCATTCTTCATCTAAGTGGAATGTTTTCAATTTCACCTTATCCGTGCTTACTAATTAAGTACGACACAATAGCTGAAAGCTGGACTGGAGGTAATAAGGTCATCCACCCAATTCGGTGTCAATGACTGGTCCAAGTTTTTCTAAAAATACTAAATATCAAGTTACATAGAAACGTTGAAGATAATATAATAATTTCATCAGATATATACGTACTCGTTGATGACAGGTAACATCGGGTCGACACAGGAATCAAGAACGGCCATATTGTACAGAATAAAGACTATTGGATAAGTATTGCGGATTCTAAGTTCTAAGTATATCTTAGACACCACTGGCTGGTTAAAGGTTAAGGAAAACATTTCGAGATACGACATCTTTCGTTGCGGGAAATCAGAGGCAGAGGAGAACTACTATGTACTTAGTAACATTGATATATTGTAACGAAATAATCTACGCTTCATATTATAAAGCAGAACAGTCTGTTTGTTTGTTTGCTTGGACGCGCTAACCTCAAGAACTATTATATTGGACTGATTGGAAAAATTATTTCAGTGTTAAGACTATTTATCGAGAAAGGTAACTCCTCTTTATCCAGATGCATAGAGTAGTTTCCACGGCACACGAGTGAAACTGCTAATAAAAGCAAGCGTTCACACTCAGTCTCCATATGATTTAATGAAATATGAGAGAATATCAGATATATTGTTACTACACTATTACCTACCTATCCACCTTTCCACACTGCCTATGTAAATGTTTATTCTACGGTTTCACCCATTACGGAAGCGTTTCTTGGTACCCCATAATGACTTCCTACTAATCAACGTTTTGCTACTTCACACAAAAGGTTATTTTACCTTTCATTTTAATATTTTTTTGTTTCGTTGAAAGTATTCATAACGAGCTATAAAAAGTCATAATTAGTTAACATTTTTATATAATACAATGAAACGGCCACTTTTGTGTCGCATTTTGAAAATAAAACTATTTATGAAGAAGTACAGACGACAGCAGGTCAACGTATACGCATCTGTCAAATTTTACCAATCGAACATTGACCTACCTCCGTTGTGATAAGGTTGAAAATCGATTGCAGAAATTTGACAGGTTGTGGTAACTTGATGTGTGATGTCTGTACATCTTTTAGATTTTATAATCCTAAAAAAAAAACAAATATATACAATAAGGTAAATATTTTTTACACCAAAATAAATCTACAATATCCAACGAATTTCGTTCGAAACCTAACCCAAGTCTTTCATACAAGTTCGTCATAACTCATCACTATTTTTCAACAATACAAACCATCCACACTCCCACACTCGGGCCGGATAATTAAAACGAAGCCCAATGAGGCGTTCAATTAATGACATAATAGTTCACTTAACACGACGATCATTTATGAGAATGGGCGCCATTCGTTCATTCTTTCCGGAGTGGGGACAGGATGTATCAGGTGGATACTCTCTGTATTATTAATGTTATTTATTATCGTGTTGATTAAGTGGGAGGCTGTTAACGAATATATTAATCTGGGGAAATGATGTAGTTGAGTATAAACAAAGAGTTGTGTGTTGAGATTATTTATTTCACTTGCCTGTACAGGCTGCTCATATGGTTAATATCCTCAGAAATAATGGTCGCCATGGCTGATATCTGGTGCTGTGGACTGGTCTGGTGTGGTGATCTGGACACCATTAGTAGTTGGGACTAGAAAGAAATAAAAAAACATAGTAACTGACACAAAAGTAAATGTCTAGCTATGGCGCCTCCGCCAGGCCGGGGCAGACTGGGTAGACCCAGGAAAAGCTGACTTGACGTCGTAAGGGGCGACATGCGTGCCAATGGATTAACCACCAGGGATGCCGAAGATCGTGCGAGGTGAAGAAGAAAGTGATGATGACAACACCAGGCAAAGAAAGGGAAAATAAGTTTAAAAACTTGTAGGTATACTCTGCGCAAGTACTTTGTTACCTACCTATGTAACGGTGTGCATAGTGGGGAATAGAATTTCATATTCCCACTGAATCCATTGTTTTCCAACATATTATGGTAAATAAATAAAATAAATGTTGACACTCTTTCTCGCACCCAAAGGTAGCACGACGATTTACCATCTCCAAAAAAAGGACTCCCATCAAAAGTTAGTTTGTTTTAACCTCAGTTAAAATGCATTCTTAGATGCATCCATTAACTTTCATATGTGGTGGTAAAAAGCATAGCCTACAATTAAAACAAAGGCCCATCGAGGCTGAGTTAACGACACAATCATCCAGTAAGCTCGCTAATTTGCGGCATAACCAACGTTATGATTGTCTTACGAGCTGTTAGGCTTAATGACTAATTCATTACCACCATTGTTTTATTTATGGGTGATTAAGTAATCTCTTTTTGAAGGGTCGTTTTGATGTTCCACGGTTTTTCTGTAATTGAAATATCTTAATTTAATTTTTTTGTGCATGATGTGTTTATCTTTAATTGTATATCGCACTTGCCAATTTTTGCTTAGTTGTTTTTTTAATTGTATCAGAACTTGTGCAGATGTATGTTGATAAACCTAATAAATAAATAAATCTGTGATTGGAGTTTGGATTAATGAAGACTATTCGGATATTTGGCATGTGATAAGCTTTAAAAACGCTTTAGAAAATGGGAATTTGAGAAGGCAAAAATTAGAACGCGTATTTATCATCAATGTGTAAGAAAAACTACCATACCATGCTATCTATGATATAATGACAGATATAGCATTGCAAAAGAAGACATGTTACACCGACCCCAAATAAAGTTGTTATAAGATGATAAGAATTATATCACCAGTACTTCCCTACACTTAAATCTGTATTCATAAAAAATATTAAACCTTTAAATGTTTCGGATGAACCAAGTGCCATAAATTTACGCTTATGATATGTATCGATAACCCCGCTAACAATATCTAAATGAACTCATATACACCAACATACATTAAAATACATATACCTGCCTGCATACAATATACTCTCTAAAAGTGAGCAACACGAAACAACCGCATCAAGTTTATAATTAAACAAACAAGTTCAAAGATTCGATAAGTTTGCACCACTCGCATGTTTTCTACATACTGCATCGATAATTGTCTTGCAACAATAAACTAATCTGGACGTGGTTGATAAGGCTATATTATATAGCGTTTACTTGTGGTTTCTTTCACTTCTTCTCAGATTCTTCTCCCAAAACCTCGTCGGGTGCGGAAGAATAATCTGGCGATAACTGTGCCCTCGACGAAAAGTAATTGAAGGCAACACCAGGCGGGTTTTTAGCTGGTTAGAGTCCGGCACATCCCTCTATTGACCCCAGGTGGAGGATAGTCCATAATCCATAGTACAGACGACAGCATGTGAAGTTTACGAATCTGTCAAATTTTACCAGACAAACATATACCTGTGATACGGTTGAAAATCGATTGCAGAAATTTGACAGATTGTGGTAACTTGATGTGCTGTCATCTGTATTTCGCCACGCTCACGGCACTGTCAATGACGGGATATAGATCTTTCGCTGTGCAGGTGTTAGGGCACATTGCACATTGCTCACTTCTAACGGCCATTCTCAATATTCTATCTATCTGCTGATTTGCTTACGTTGTTAGGAATTTGACATTACTTGTATGGGGCTAATATCTGCAGGAGGCTATTTCAGAGATAGATAGAGTATTGAATTCCGCAGTTAGATTAATACAATATAGTTTATTATCCTTCTAAACTCAACTTATTTGCAAACCATACTGTGAAAGTGATCTATGATAGAACAAAATACTCATATTATGTGCATAAAACAAACAAATTTAACTCAGTAGATATTCTGCAATTTGAAGCATCCAATTTATGGTTGCAGGCAATAAATCCAACACTCATTAACTGGCAGGTAAATTAAATACATAATCTATATCTATACTTATAATACATCTGTAGAGAGGTCAATTCTGTACATTTAATATATTTCCAAAATAACTATCAGGGGGTGATTAGGGATCGATACTGATGCCAAAAATGCAATCAGTAGATTTTTTGTCTGTCTGTCTGTCTGTCTGTCTGTCTGTCTGTTTGTCTGTCTGTCTGTCTGTCTGTCTGTATAACCGTTATAGAAACAAAAACTACTTGATGGATTTTAACGAAACTTGGTACAATTATTATTCATACTTCTGATCAGGTTATAGGATACTTTTCATCACGCTACTCTCAATAGGAGCAGAGCAGTGAAGGGAAATGTTGGGAAAACGGGAGAAGTTACTCCATTTTTTGAGCTTCGTTCGCGTGTGCAACCTTAATGGTTAAAGCTACATGGAAATCATGTATCACGGAAATGTTCTCCTTAAAATTATATAAAAAATACCAAGGACAGCATATGTCCATCTTTTATGGTTGACTCACAATAATACGTGCAACTCCCGATAGCTTAGCAATTCGACGTTTCAGATCTTTGATTATGACGACCCGTTGTCGCTGGCATAAGCGACTTGATCCGCGAACGAAGTCGCTGGCAGAAGCTAGTTAAAAATAAATGAAACCTTAATTCACTCTATATAACGTAACTTTTTAGATTTATTTTTAATACCTCCATTTTAAAACAAAGAAAAAAATAACAGAACTATAAACCTGTTTCTAATTCGAATTATATAAAACATTTTATTTTCACAATAACACAAACAATTAAAAAACTAATTTCAATAAAAAAATCATTAGCTAAAATGAAAACTCGTTTGTGTAATCCATTCTTTTTAACTAATCTCAAAATGAGATAAAACAAATTCGCTAAGCCTTAATTCAATTGTTCTAGAAGTATGGAAAAAGAATATCCCTAGGTACCAGGCACATCCAAATCATTTCAGGCATTTAAAAATGGACCTTGGGGGTGGAGAAGTTGGAGTCGCGCCACAACACGAACTTCAATTGCGAGTTCCAACTCATCACTTTGAGACCTTCCTCAAGGAAGAGTTTTGGCCGAAGGGTGTCGTCTACCGGAGATTCCGAGGAAGGCTACGCGACACCACGCAGCGTAACACGACGCCGACACTTCGTGTGCATTAGTTTTTTAAGTTGTTTTTATATAAAATATGTATTAGTATATAATTTAATGTTATAATATTTATGTATAGTGTTTTCTATGGGCCTTAAATGCCCGAGGCAAATAAATAATAAAAAAAAAAAGTTTCAGTAAACAGCAAATGTATCATATAAATATGTGCATTATTAGTCAAACTATTCCTCCGCATCACTGTCATACAACCGAAGAAATAGGAACAAGAAAAAAGCAAATTAATCGTCATCATCATCTGCCTAGCCTTTTCCCAACTATTTTGGGGTCGGCTTCCAGTCTAACCGGATGCAGCTGAGAACCAGTGTTTTACATGGAGCGACTGCTGTCTGACCTCCACACCCAGTTACTCTGGCAACCTGGCACTCGTTGGTAAGACTGGTTGTCAGAATTTCTGGCTTCGACTATCCGTAACGACTGCCAAAGATGTTCAAATGACAGCCGGGACCCAACAGTTTATCGTGCCTTCCGAAACACGGAAGATCTGCGACGTATGTAACTGCCTTTAAGTAAAACTTCAACTTAGTAACGTTTGAGTATTTAAAGCAACACCTTTTTTTTTAAACATAGGTTTCCATGTTGTTGTTCGTTGAATCTATTTTAATTGAGTCTCTAAAAATATTGCTCGTTTTTCATCGAATTTTCCTAAAAGACAAACAAATTAAATATAGGTCGAAACATTAATATTTTCAAAGGTTATTTCTGTCTTATTGTTTTAGTAGTTTTAGTAGTTTAAGACTAATCTAGTTTGTGAATTGCGTAATAAATGAAATATTCCCTTCATCTAAAGCTGTCATGTTTCATGAACATAATTCTCTACAAGTAATGTGCTTAATTCGTAATGTTATTTGGGAGATATTGTGGGCTTCAGGCGATGTTTAGTGAATTTTCAGACCGTATTTGTAAACTAGATGTTCGCATTAACGGATCAACTAATGGTAACTTATTTTTTTAAATAGATAATCTTTTTATGTATTCCTATTTATTTGATGTCGAAATATAAGTGTTATCTAATATCTAATAATAGTGTGACGTCATGAATCGACGCCTCACTGTCGATTCCTATATCAATAGTCCTTTTAAAATAAATCATTATTGATAGGGAAAACAATACTGGCATATACATTAAGCTATACTGACCCAAGATATGTATCCTCTATCTCGTTTCGTCATCATTTCATCGTTCCATTATACCATCACAAAACATTTTACCATCCAGCTCCTGCATTTTAACAATGTTAAAATAAAAAGCAAAAGGAGTTTTCCGTCCCTTTGACCTCACTTAATACAGGTACGTAAAGGAAATGGCTTTTTATAAATCTTCTACAAAGGACTGGGACGAGTTTCTAAATAGGGTAAGTCCGGGATATATGCCTACCCTTTTTTATTCTAGACATATCTCCTAACACATAAGTAATACGCACATGATTTTCATATGTGCGCTGACCTCGGTCATTAAGCTAATCGGGTTTTATCATTTTTTGTAGAGTAATTAATAAATAAACTGTATATTTGAAGTTGAAATTAAAACTGCATACCGGGATATGCGCCTCGGATGCCGTATATGTGCCCCAGGCTATATTTTCAGTAGGGGATATATGCCCTTGGGGAGGATAGATAACCTTTGCAAGAAAACTAATATTTTATTCAACACTATTACTTTGTTGTTATTTATTATCAATTTTCAAAGATCAGAAAAGCAATGTTTTGTTGTTGGTACTTAAAACAAAACAAGTTAACACATACAATTAAGTAGGTACTTAATTATAAATAACATAATCCTCATCTAGGTAATCACCTTACCAAAGAGTCATTCTAATTAAGTCAAAAGTTAGAGAGATCCATTGGATGAAGTAACTAGCTACTTAGGTAACTAAACAGGAACAATATTAAACATTACAATTAAAACATGCTTGAGATCAATCAACTTAATTATTATAAACATTATCATATTCAAATTTGCAAAAGTTCAATCATTGGAATATAATAATAACATTTACCATTTATGTAACAATTCAGAAGAGATCAATCATCTTAGGTACAAAATTAAATCAAGATTCGATAAAGATCAATATTATTTAGTCATTTTTGCAGCTATAATCTTGATTCGCCCACATTTGTTACAATAATGCTAATTTGCCTATCTTGCATTTCTGCGATAGCTGCAGCTAATGTTTCCTCGGTCGAAGTAATTACACGTGATTGGACGCCAGTCTTACGCTTATATTTTCGGGGCATTCTCAATCTGAAACATAAAACAAACATTAAAATATAGCAAGGGATATATGCCCTTAGGGCCACATATCCCAAAAAATTTCGGGGCACATATCCGTAAAATGCGGCAATCGATTATTTACTGATATAACGCATAAAAAGTACACTAAAACATTTAGTTTGCCCTTATATTACACAAGCAACGTCCGCATACACGAGTTTCCCATAAAGTATACAATGGAGCGTCTCGGGGCGCTTCAAGTACGCGAGGGCTGTCGTACTCATACTTCTAAGTTTCGCGATATGACCGGGTGATATTTTATTGAATAAAAAAGAAATTATATAGTAGAATGAAAGCTATTCAAAGGAAGAGAATGATGTAAAATGAGAAAAAGTAAATTCATCCATTTGTGAGTCGGGAAGTGTGGAGGGGGGGAGTTTTAAGGGTAAGAAATGGTTTATCGCGGATTTTGCGTAACAGATACAAGTCTATAGAAAAAGTTGAATGAAGAAGTTGGTAGGTATAAAAGATTGCTACACTTTTGTGATTTCAATTTTTTTTTCCACATACATCATATTTTTGTAGAAAATTCAAAATAAGTTTTTGGTTTTTTATTTTTATCTTACAAAAAAGTTTTTTTCTTAACAATATTTGGTGAAACTTGTATTTTTGTATGTAAAAACACTCTATTATTTTGAATTCGGAAATTTTATTTTTCACTAAATTCATTTAATATCAAAAGTACAGCTATTTTCAATCGAAAAATTACAGCGTCAAAATATAAGTTTTTTAGAAACAATGGTGGGTTTTTTGTTCGTTGATATTCTATTTTTGATAGTCTAGAATAAAATTAAAGTTTAATATAGAATGTTCATAAAAGCAATAAACAAGATCGAATGGATTTTTTTTTGTTTATATTATGCAAATTTTAAGATATTTATTAAAATAACACATGTTTTACCGTGCGTAAGATTTATGGGATTTCCATGAAACAGTAAATATGTACTCATGTCTTTAAATTAAAATTATTAGTATCTGATTGGTATAAATTTTAAATTATATTTTCTTTAACTTGTCAATGTAAGATGACAGCAGGTACTAATACGTATCCGTATTTTTCCAATCCGAAATCAACTTCAACTATTGTTGAGGTTGAAATCATCGCAGAATTGATAGATTGTGGTAATTGATGTGCTGTCGTCTGTACATGAATCTTCGCTAATGAGTTAATAAGTGTTAATTTTATATAGGCTTAAATTGTGCATAATGATTACAACAAATAAATATGATTGACTTCTTGATTTATTGCGTTTGTGAGAACATTTTCCATGTAAGTATTATTTTTATTTTAGACTATCAAAAGTAGAGATTATAAGGACAAAACCCACCGATTTTTTAAAAAGTTATATTTTGAGCGTGAATTTTCGATGAAATTAGGGTTTTTTGATATTAAATGATTGGTGAAAATAAAGATTTAAATTCCAAAAAATAGAGTGTGTGTTGGTACATCAAGAAATTTTCACTAAATTTTGGTAGGAAAAAACTTTTTTTTGTAAAAAGATAATAAAAAATCAAAACTTAGTTTTTTTGAATTTTCTACAAAATTTTAAGGCATGGAAGAAAAGTTGAATTACAAAAGGTTTTGTGATCTTTTTATACTACAATTCGTTATTCAACTTTTTTTATGGACTTGTAGTTCGCGAAATCGGATAAACGATTTTTACTTAAGCTCCCCCTCCCACTTTTCCGACAGAATGGACTGGTATTTATTTTATCTTCCGTTTTTATCATTTCTTTCCTTTTGGAATAGGTTTATTCTACTATAATTATTATTTGACTTTTTAATTGTTGAGGGATTTGCACTGGTTAATCTATGTCGGGCAGAGGTTTGAACCAGTCAATTTGTATTTTTTATTTTTTCAATGTTGTTTTGTTTTGTGAAGTGAGTAGAGGAGGTTGAAATGAAAATTAAGCGTTTAATTGCGCACTCCCTCATTGCGACTGCTCTCGCCATCTTCTCCTTGCACGCACCTCACTTGTAATCGTACACAAGTAATCGTGCAATGGTAAATGGTGCTGTACAAATGTTCTGCAATAAAATGGCAAGCAACGGGCAATGACATGCAATGTGTAACGTGCCTTAAATGCTTTTAAATTTCGTGTCGATTGTTAATCTTAGGTCAAATGAAATAACAACTTATTTCAAAATGCAGCAGATGGTTGGTTATTTTTTTACCATTTTCATCAACGAAATAATTACGATTACATAAATAAGTCTAAAAACAATTTCATTTTTAAACTGTAACACTGGGATGGATTAAAGTATAGAGTAGGTATCGTATCTAGTTTCTCTCACTTACATTCTTTAACTAGTAGCTTGTCCAGGTTTTCACGCGTTCGTGGATCTATTCGGCGCACCCGATAAAGGTAACTATAGCCTTCCTTTTAATGGCGCTATCTAACAGAGAATTTTTAAAATCGGTCACGTAGTTCCTGAGATTAGCGCGTTCTAGCACAACAAACTCTTCAGCTTAAATATTAGTAGGATAGGTAGAAGGCTTTTTACACTTGTATCTATATAAAATTATAAAGAGGGAAACTTTGTTCGTTTTTTTTTTTGTTGTGGTTGTAATGATAGTCAAAATTACTTTCCTCTTCATACGAGAAGGATTGGAGCGTCATCAAGGTGAAGGTTAATGTACGATATGGCGTCAGATTCGATAGGTTGAACTGCTGTCGTCTAAAACTTTCATTAAAAGTCCTAATAACCGTACCAAACACTTACATATGGTAAGTCGGGTATCAACTCATTTTCTTATAAACAGTTCAATGGAAAAAACAAATGAATGTAAAGAAAAAATAGAAAAAGAAAGTTATGCCAAAATCGTTTTAATTAAAAATCAGATTTCTGAAATAACTTCAGCTTTCTGAGGTATTGTTTTGAAAGCGGTTTAATTCATAGGGGGAGGTTTTTATTTTTTTCTAAACTAGTTAAAACGAGGGTGAAGAAAAGGGTAGGATTCAATTACCCTTAGAGTATTTAGCCAGTGATGCGTATAACTGGGTCTTCTTAACCAAAGTAGGAAAAGATGATTTAGTGTCGTTGCGTCAGTAAGCGAGAAGAGAAACTGGGAAACAGGGAAAGGAAGGTGGTTGGGTACCAAGGGTGCGTCCTGCGTGGGCGAAATACGTGAACGTGAATTGCGAAGCGATCAAGCGAATCAAATATTGACAGCTGCATGACGCCACTTTAAATAGCATATTCAAAAAGTTTATTGTTTTCGTTGTGGCCGCCGCGCCGCTTCGCTGCCGTTTCAGATCGCTCGTTTAGTACGCACGGATTTGCGAAGTTTTCTCCTGTTCCATGGTGATGTTCGGTATTATAATAAGTGGTGTGGAAGTTGTTTACGCAACAGGCTTGTTAACTTAGTCCATATTATCAATCCTCTCTAATATCTGTTTGAGTTATAATATCTTTTCGATTTTTGTGTTAATATTGAACAGTAAAACTTCTTTTACGGCGCCTGTGCACTTTTTGTATGGGGAAATTGATAAATTGACCAGGTATCACGTGGACCGAAGGTTTTGCCAACTGGAAGTTGGAAATAAGACTGATGATGTATGCTACAAAAAAAATAACAATACAAATAACGGATCCAGATACATTTCAATTCATTATGTGTTCCTTGGACTATAGAGGAGACAAGTTACTGTACATCGTTTAACTGGCCCCAAGTTGTCTGCAGAGAATAACTTATCTTTTAAAATTCGAACATAAAGAGGGTTAGTGAGTTTTAGACTATTGTACAAATACTTACAATATTTTAAAGGTTAAACTTATCAACATCATCATACTTACATGACCGTGAAAGATGGTTTATGTTTCTTACGATTTTAGCAACTCTGTCTAGAGTTGCTATAATATGTAATATAAGGTATTTTTTTGTCGCAAATAGCATACAGATATAAATAAATACAACTAGTTTACTTTTACGGATGTGGGAACTAATTACCCAGGTCGTGGGTGGAACTGCGAAAATAGCAGCAGCTATTTCCCTTAAATTTTTCTGAAATGTAAATAAGCATTTAGTTTTCAGAGGCTGTGCTGAGATTTATATAAGTAAGTATAGCCATTCTTCATCTAAGTGGAGATGTTTTCAATTTCCCTTTACCGTGCTTACTCATTAATACGAACATAGCTGAAAGCTGGACTGAGGTAATAAGGTCAGCACCAATTGGTGTCAATGATGGTCCAGTTTTTTCTAAAATACTAATATCAAGTTACATAGAAACGTTGCAAGATAATATAATTAATTCATCGATATAGTTATCGTACTCGTTGATGAATCGGTAAATCGGGTCGACACAGGAATCAGAACGCCATATTGTACAGAATAAAGACTAATTGATAAGTATTGGGATTCTAAGTTCTAAGTATATCTTAGAAACCATGGTTGGTTAAAGTTAAGGAAAACATTTCGAAGATAACGACATCTTTCGTTGCGGGAATCAGGAGCAGAGGAGAACTACTATGTATTAGTAACATTGATATATTGTACGAATCAATCTAGCTTCATATTATAAAGAGAACAGTCCTGTTTTTTGTTTGCTTGGACGCGCTTAATCCAAGAACTATTATATTGGATGATTGGAAAATTAATTTCAGTGTTTTAAGACTATTTATGAGAAAGTTAACTCTTTTATCCAAGATGCATAGAGTAAGTTTCACGGCCAGAGTGAACTGCTAATAAAAGCAAGCGTGTCCACTCAGTCTCATATAATTTATGAAATATGAGAGAATAATCAAGATTATTGTTACTAACACTATTACCTACCTATCCCTTTCACAACTGCTATGTAAATGTTTATTCTACGGTTCACGCATTAGGAAGCGTTTTTTGGTACCCATAATGACTTACCTACAATAAACGTTTTGCTACTTCACAACAAAAGGTTATTTAACTTTCATTTTAAATTTTTTGTGTTTCGTTGAAAGTATTCATAACGAACTATAAAGAGTAAATAGTTAACATTTTTATATATACAATGAAAGGCACTTTTTGGTGCCTTTTGAAATATACAACTATTTTATGAAGAAGTACAGACGACCAGCAGGTCAAACGTATACGCATCTGTCAAATTTTACCAATGAACATTGACTACCTCCGTTGTGATAAGGTGAAACATGATTGCAGAAATTTGACAGGTTGTGTAACTTGATGTGTGATGTCTGTCATCTTTTTAGATTTTATAATCTAAAAAAAAACAAATATATAACAATAAGGTAAATATTTTTACACAAAAATAATCTAACATATCCCACGACATTTCGTTCGAAAGCCTAACCAAGTCTTTCATACAGTTCTGTCATAACTCCATCATATTTTTCCAAATAAATCCATCCACTCCCAATCGGGCCGGATAATTGAGAAGACCCAATGAGGCGGTTCAAATTAATGACATACATAGTTCACTTAACGAGATCATTTACTGAGGGAATGGGCGCCATTTCGTTCATTCTTTCGGAGTCGGGGAAGGATTTATCAGGTGGATATCTCTGCTTTATAATGTTATTTATATCGTTGATTAAAGTGGGAGGTGTTAAGAATATATTAATGCTGGGAAATGATGTAGTTTGAAGTATAAACACAGAGTTGTGTTGTTGAGATTATTTATTTCACTATGCCTGTACAGGCCTGCTTCATATGGTTAATATCCTAAATAATGGTCGCCATGGCTGAATATCTGTTGTGCTGTGGATGGTCTGGTGTGGGTGATCTGGCACATTAGTGTTGGGGACTAGAAAGAATCAAAAAAACATAGTTAATACACAGAATAAATTCTAGCTATGGGCTCTGCCAGGCCGGGGCAGACTGGGTAGACCAGGAAAAGCTGATTGAACGTCCGTAAGGGGGAGATGCGTGGCCATGGATTAACCACCAGGGATGCCGAAGATCGTGCGAGTGAAGAAGAAAGTGATGATGACAACACCAGGCAAAGAAAGGGAAATAGTTAAAAACTGTAGGTATACTCTGGCGCAAGTACTTTGTTACTACCTTTATGTCAACTGTGTGCATAGTGGGGGTAATAGAATTTTCACATCTTTCACTGAATCTTGTTTTCCAATCATATTATGGTAAATAAATAAATAAATGTGAAATCTCTTTCTCGACCCAAAAGGGTAGCCGACGATTTACATCTCCAAAAAAAGGACTCCCATCAAAGTTAGTTTGTTTTAACACCTCATTAAATGCATTCTTAGATGCAGTCCATTAACTTTTCTATGTGGTGGTAAATGAAGATGCTAAATTAAAACCAAAGGCATGAGGCTGAGTTAAGACACAATCATCCAGTAAGCTCGTAATTTGCGGCATAACAACGTTATGATTGTTCTTACGAGTGTTAGGCGCTTATGACTATTATTACCACAATTGTTTTATTTGGGTGAATTAAGTAATCGTTTTTTGAAGGGTCGTTTTGATGTATTCCACGGGTTTTTCTGTAAATTGAATGATCTTAATATTAATTTTTTTGTCATGATGTGTTTATTCTTAATTGTATATCGCACTTGCCAATTTTTTGCTTAGTTGTTTTTTTTAATTGTATAGACCTTGTGCAGATTGTATGTTGATAAATCTACATAAATAAATAATTGTGATTGAGTTTGGATTATGAAGACTATTCGGATATTTGGCATGTGATAGGCTTTAAAAACGCTTTAGAAAATGGGAAATTGATACGAGTCAAAAACTTAGAACGCGTATTTATCATCCATGTGGGTAGAAAAACTACCAATAACCATGCTATCTTGATATATGAAGATAATGCTGCAAAAGTAAGACATGTTACACGTCCACCCAAAAAAGTTTGTTAATAAGATGATAAGAATTAGAATCACCACGTACATTCTACACTTAAATTGTATTCATAAAAAATATTAAACATTTAAATGTTTCGGATGACAAGTGCCATAAATTTACGCTTATGATCATGTATCGAGTAACGTAACATATCTTAAATGAAACTCATATACACCAGCATACATTAAATACACTATACCTGCCTGCTAACATATACTTACTAAAAGTGAGAACACGAAACAACCGCATCAAGTTATAATTAAACAAACAAGTTTCAAAGATTCGATAAGTTTGCAGCACAAGCAGTGTTTTCTCATACTGCATCGATAATTTGTCTTGGCACAATAAGACTAATAAGGGGGGGGGGGGGGGGGGGGGGGCTAGGGGGGTGGGGGGGGGGGGGTGGACGTGTTGATAAGAGCTATATTTATTAGCGTTTTACTTGTGGTTTCTTTCATTCTTCTCAGATTCTTCTCCCAAAACCTCGTCGGGTGCGGAAGAATAGATTGGGATACTGTGGCACCTGAGAAAGTAATTGGAAGGCAACACCAGGGGGTTTTTAGCTGGTTTAGAAGTCCGGCACATCCCTCTATTAGCCCAGTGGAGGATAGTCATAATCCATAGTACAGGAAGCATGTGAAGTTTAGACACTTGCCTTATATAGTTTAAAACTATACTCTGTGATCGCGGTGAATCGTTGCAGAATTTGAGCAGATTGTGGTAAGTTGATGTGCTGTCATCTGTATTCTCGCCACGCTCACGCACTGTCAATGAGGGATATAGATCTTTCGCTGTGCAGGTGTTAGGTGCAAAATTGCAACATTGCTACTTCTAACGGCATGTCTCAATATTCTATCTATCTGCTGATTATTGCTTACGTTGTTAGGATTTGACATTACTTGTATGGGGCTAATATCTGCAGGGAGGCGTATTTCAGAGATAGAATAGAGTATTGTTCGCGAGTTAGATTAATACAGATTAGTTTATTACCCTTCTAAACTCAACTTATTTGCAACCATACTGGAACGTGATTATGATGAAAAATACTCATATTAGGTGGTGCATAAAACAACAATTTAACTCAGTAGTATTCTGCAATTTGAAGCATCCAATTTATGGTTTGCAGGCAATAAATCCAACACTATTAACTGGAGGTAACATTAAATACATAATTATATCTATACTTATAATACATTGTAGAGAGGTCATTCTGTAACATTTAATATAATTTCAAAATAACTATCAGGGGGTTATTAGGGATCGATACTGATGCCAATGCAATCAGTAGAATTTTTTGTTGTCTGTTTCTGTCTGTCTGTCTGTCTGTTTGTCTGTCTGTCTGTCTGTCTGTCTGTATAACGTTATAGAACAAGCCAATAAGTCGCGAGCCATTTGATGGATTTTAACGAAACTTGTACAATTATTTTCATACTTATGATAGGTTTAGGATTACTTTTCATCAGCTACTCTAATAGGAGAGAGAGTGAAGGAAATGTTGGGAAACGGGAGAAGTTACTACTCCATTCTTTGAGCTTGTTCGCGTGTGCAACCTAATGGTTAAAGCTACATGGAAATCTGTACGACAGGAAATGTTCTCTTAAAAATTAATATAAAAAATTACAGGACGCATATGTCATCTTTTTATGGTTGAACTCACATAATAACGTGCAACTCCGATAGCTTAGCATTCGACGTTTCAGATTCTGATTATGACGACCCGTTGTCGTGGCATAAGCGACTTGATCCGCGAACGAAGTCGCGGGCAGAAGAGTTAAAAATAAAGAAACTTAATTCACTCTATATTACGTAACTTTTTAAGATTTATTTTTAATACCCTACATTTTAAAAAACAAGGAGAAAGATAACGAATATAAACCTGTTTCTAATTCGAATTATATAAACATTTTATTTTCAACATAAACAAACAATTAAAAAAAATTTCAATAAAAATACATTTAGCTTAAAATGAAAACTCGTTTGTGTAAATCATTCTTTTACCTAATTCAAAATGAGATAAACCAAAATTCGCTAAGCCTTATTCATTGTGTTCTAGAAGTATGGAAAAAGATATCCTATGGTACCAGGCACATCCCAAATCATTTCAGGCATTTAAAAATGGACACTTGGGGGTGGAGAAGTTTGGGTCGCGCACAACAGACTTCAATTGCGAGTCCATACCTAATACTTTGGGAAGACTTCCTCAGAAGGTTTTGGCCGAAGGGTGTGTTACCGGGAGATTCCGGAGGAGGCTACGCGACAACACGCAGCGTACACGACGCCGAACTTGTGTGCATTAGTTTTTAAGTTGTTTTTATATAAAATATGTATTGTATATAATTTAATGTTATAATATTTATGTATAGTGTTTTCTAATGGCCTTAAATGCCGAGGCAAGATAAATAATAAAAAAAAAAGTTTCAGTAACAGCAAATGTATCATATAATATGTTGATTATTAGTCACTATTCCTCCGCATCACTGTCAATACAACCGAAGAAATAGGATCAAGAAAAAAGCAATTAATCGTCATATCATCTGCTCAGCCTTTTTCACACTATGTTTGGGTCGGCTTACCAGTCTAACGGAATGCAGCTGACGACAGTGTTTTAATGGAGCGACTGCTGTCTGACCTCCACTACAGTTACTCTGCAACCTGGCACTCGTTTGGTAAGACTGGTTTTGCAGAATTTTGGACTTCCGATATACCGTAAAGCGATGCCAAAGATGTTACAAGACAGCGGACCAACAGTTTTAGTGCATTCCGAAAACACGGAAGATCTGGACGTATGTAATGCCTTAAGTAAACTTCAACTTAGTAACGTTTGAGTTTAAAGCAACATTTTTTTTTAAACTAGGTTTTCCAATGTGTTGTTCGTTGATTATTTCTAATTGAGTCTCTAAAAATATGCTCAGTTTTTCCATCGAATTTTCTAAAAGACAAAAATTAATATGGTCGAACATTAATATTTTCAAATGGGGGTTATTTTCTGTCTTATGTTTTAGTAGTTTTAGTAGTTTTTAAGATAATCTAGTTTGTGAAATTGCGGTAATAAATGAATTTCCTTCTCTAAAGTGTTCATGTTTCATGAACAAATTCTCTACAAGGTAATGTGCTTATTCGTAATGTTATGTTGGGGATATGTGGGGCTTCAGGCGGATGTTTAGTGAATGTTTCAGACCGTATTTGTAATACGATGTTCGCATTACGATCAACTAATGGTAATTAATTTTTTTAAATGATAATCTTTTTATGTATTCCTATTTATTGATGTCGAAATATAAGTGTTATCACATATCTAATATAGTGGTGACGTATGATCGACGCCTCATGTCGATTCCTATATCATAGTCTTTTAAAAATAAATCATTATTGATAGGGAAAAGCATACTGGTATACATTAAGCTAATACTGCCAAGATATGTAATCCTCTTATTCGTTTCGTCATCAATTTCATCGTTCATTAATACATCACAAACATTATTCTCCAGCTCTGCATTTTGACAATGTTAAAAAACTAAAAAGCCAAAGGAGTTTTTCCCGTCTTGAACCATCTATAATACAGGTAGTAAGGAAATAGTGGGTTTTTAAAAATGCTTCTACCAAAGACTGGGACGAGTTTTCTAAATAGGGTAAGTGGGGATCATATGCTACCTTTTTAATTCTAGAATATTCTACAATAAGTAATACGCACATGATTTTCATATGTGCGCTGACTCGTCTTTAAGCTAATCGGGTTTTATCATTTTTTGTAAGAGTAATTAATAAATAAATACGTATATTTGAAGTTGAATTAAAACTGGCATAGCGGATAATGCCTCGGTGCGTATATGTGCCCAGGCTATTATTTTCAGTAGGGGATATATGCCTTGGGGAGGAAGATAACCTTTGCAAGACTAATATTTTATTCAACACTATTATTTGTGTTATTTATTTATAATTTCAAAGTCAGAAAGCAATGTTTTGTTGTTGGTAATTTAAAACAAACAAGTTAACACATACAATTAAGTAGGTATTAATTATAATAACATAATCCTCATCTTAGGTATACTACAAAGAGTCATTCAATTAAGTCCAAAA
>NWSH02000162.1:10137805-10167565 GCA_002382865.2 Heliothis virescens | reverse complement strand
GAAAAAGTGCTAATTTATTAGCCTAATTTCAATAAATGATTTGACTTTGACTTTGACTTTGAACCCTAAAAACGAGGTCATTTGTAAGTGTAATGTAATTGGAATTGTTTAATGCGAAGTTTGTTGCTGTATTGTGCAATATTCTTCTAAAATTATAATTAATGTGAAGGTTAGGAAAAATGTATGGATGTTTGTTACTTTTTCACGCAAGACTACTAAGTGAATTTTGATAAAAATTGGCAGCAAATCTAATGTTGCTAAATCAGAATAATATATAATTTTATCCAAATGGAGAAGTACTTATATCGACACATGGAGAAACCACGGGTGGCCATTAGTATGCTTTAAATGGTACAGCCAACTTTCAGTATCAAAATAGTAGTTTCTAGATTAAAATTTTCACTTGAGCTGCCTCTTAACTAGGCTTATAAAAAGGTAACCTTGATCATTATCACTTAATCCACTGCAACCTTTACTCTTTGATAGCAACTAGCAACATTATCATAGGATCATTGAAAATGGAGGTAAATTACGACAAAACATTCAAAGTAAACATAAAAGCTATGACGCTAAACCAGTGTCACCCAGACATACCCAGGAACAGAAAATGGTTCTTCCGTTTCTTCATAACCCATGGGATTTTCTCTCTAGTATTTCTGATTATCATGTACAATATAATTTTCCATGATTTGGCAAACAATGATTTCTCAAAGACATGCCAGGATGGGACTTTATCAGTCGTGTATATTGTCATCACTTTTCAATATACCATCATGGTGTGGAAGCAAGACTTGCTGAAAAATATGATTCATATCATGAGAAATGATTTCGAAGCTATCAAGGTATCTAAGCGCGAGGATCAGGAGGTCATCTTGAAGTACGCTCAAAATGGAGCCTGGGTGGGCAAGCAATGGCTTCTGATATCCATTTCAGCGTCCAGCATGTTTCCTTTGAAAAACTTTGTGACCTACACTTATAATTACGTCATAGGTGAATTTGAACTGCTTCCTTTATATGACCTAGTATACCCCCCATTTATAGAAGAAAGAAAAGAAAATTTGTTTGTGTACTTTTCGCTTTATGCTCTGTTAATATATTATGCTGTGTATGCTGGGTTAATGTATACTTCGTTCGTGCCTCTTGGCCCGACCTTCATGCTGCATGCTTGTGGTAGATTGGAGCTGCTGACGAAACGAGTGGATAGGTTGTTTAAGGATAACAAAGGAGATGGAATTATGGTGGAGTTGAGGAGTATTTGTGTGGAATTGCAACTTATTTACGAGTAAGTATGAAAAAATAATTCTACTACGCTTACGGCCACATACACAGGTTCCAGATAAAGTTCTAGATAGCTATCTGACAGATCATGCCACAGAAAAGTTGTCAAAAATTTGTCAGACAGCTATCTAGACCCTGTGTTATTGGCCATTAATGTTATAACTGTTGAATATACAATACCAACATATCATAATATGGGAGAGATCTGAAATGGTCCTTTGAGACGAAGCTGGCCCCAAGTCCTTTTCTATTATTTTTAAATGCTTTAATTTGTTTTCAATTATTATATATAATATTATAACTTATTTGTAGTTTCGTGGACCATATAAAAGACACCTTCAGAGTGGCATATGAACTAACTCTGAAAGCTACGACCATTATTTTGCCTATTACTGTATACGAAGTTCTCGAGGTAAGTCACTTCAAAACAATTAAACAATTAGTATGCAATTTTAAACAAAAGGAGAAGGAAGATGACCTGTTTCAAATGTTTGAAAAGAAAATATTTTGCAAAAATAATGGACTGAAAAAATATACAGCTAAAGTTTATTAAAAACTAGCTGTTCCCCTTCCACGGTTTCACTTGCATCCCGGTGAAGCTACTTCTCACACCCGGATAAAATTAATCGATTAAGTAGTTATTCTACCATGTAAGCTATGTTTCTATAAAGTTTCTTCAAAATCCGTTACGCAGTTTTTGTGAAAGAGCAACAAAGAAGATCAAGAGCATAATATTCGTATGACGTGACGAACCTCGTGTTTCTAATGAACAAAAATATTTAAGTTCAACCAAGAATCTTATAAACAAAGCCTTGATATGTAGATTGACGTGTTTGTTTGTATGTAATGAATGCTTCCAGTCCTTCGGCCGAGGGGAAGTGAGTTTGGAGTTCATCACGTTTATATTCGGAGGTACTTTGATCAGCAGCTCGCCGTGTTACTACAGCGAATTGCTTATGGAGAAGGTTTGGTTACCTTTAATTTATTTGTTGAACGCCATGGGTCCAGTGGCATAGCTGCGCAGGGGCTGGCCGCGGCAATGTCCCGGGGCCCCCAAGCTCAGGGGGCTCGAATGAACCTGAGCCCGCCCCTGAACTTTTCAAAGTTACTCCCAAATATTTCGCGCTCGTCTTTTTACTCAGAAAACTAAAAAAGCTCGCTCCGTTTTCCCTTTAAGGCCTCAGTAGGGGCCTCAGTTTCTATTTGCCCCGGGGCCCGCGGTTACCTAGCTACGCCACTGCATGGGTCACAGACACAATAGAAAATCTATTGTTTGTCGGTCACTTGGCGTTCAACGTGTTACACCTTTATTATCAGGCAACTATGGCCCATAGATATACGTATACCTACCTTAAACTGACATATAAGTATATACAAAATCTTAAAGTGATTATAATAATGAAATCTAACGTTGAGGTGCACCTTAATGGTGCAAACGAAACAAAAATAGCTGCCAAATCGCCGATTTGACCTATGGGCAGCAATTTCACGGCTAATTATGGTTTAGTTATCGTTATAGTTAAATGATGCAATCCATCCTAAATATGGCAAAGACAGCGCTTTCACATGAGCAGATTTTCAGCTCGGATTTTTTACACAGAGCAAAAACTTTGTCGCGTATTTTCGGTAGCATTGGTAGTTGTCGAATGTTCTAGGAAAAACTGAGGGAAAAATCCGTTAGCATAAAAGCTTTGTTATAAACGTTATGTTAGTGACACTCCATGAGTGAAAAATGTATAGATATGCATTGGAACTGAGAACATCCTCCTTTCTGGTAAATCGGTTAAAAACGAAATAATTTCAATTTTCACTAGTTTTACAGTCCAAACAGCAAAAATTCATACAAATCGCGTTCCTATTGCTTATATAATATTACCTAACCAGACGCGACAAAGAGATTTCCTACGAATACCTAGTGACAGTTCCCCCAAACGCAGTCAACCGAAGTCAAACTGCCGATAAAAGTATTCAAATCTTAGTTAAAAGTTATGTATCATATATATGTAGCATCTTTTCTGTTTCTAAATCTTCGTAAACTAGTTGATTGAGACACGGTCAGACGGTACGATTCTGCTAACATTATTTACCTGGCACTCTGCCAAACTCTAGCCCTTTTAATTTGCAAGCAAGTTTTCTAAATTCAAATATATTTTCTTTTGTTTTTTTTTCTTTATGTTGACTTGTACTCACTAACGTTTAAAGAATGATCAACGGCCAGTCATATAGCATTAACTATAATAGTAAAGAAATCGCCGTAAGAATCCTTAGACTCAGCACGACTTTGTCTAGATTTCATTACTTTTTAGAGATAAACAAGCAGCTTCAGCGAGAATTGGCTAGTTTTTTACAGAATGTTTTTGGTGGGATTTCACTTCTTTTTGTAGAAACGTGAGCTTATTGATANTTTATAGTTTTCCTTATATGTGGTCATTAAATCCTAACTCTGTTCCAAATTTCAGCTCTCTGACTTTATTGGAAGTACTAGTTCTATTTTGATGATCATGAGTGAGTGAGTGTCGAAAATACGAAACTTTGCTTTCGCTTAACTTCGAAATTAAATGACCTACAGACTTGAAATTCTGGGTTTTACGTATGTGATTATAGCTTTCTGGATGATGAAAATTTCGGCGTTCTGGTATTATCCAGAAGTTCTCAAACAGAGGCCTGAAAATGCGTCGAAATGGTTCCAGTAAAGGATGGTACGGCAGTGTTTGCTTTGCGCTCGACTTGGCGGGGGCACTGCCGTGCCCCCAAATGGACATTCAGAATATCGAATATTTTTTGTCGAAACGAAAATTTTCTTTGACGTTGGATAACGTTTAGTATGCGACAAAATTGGGACACGACTATAGAGTGTGCGAATTCTTTAACTAGCTTTCTCGGCTCAAAAGATCAAAACATTTTCTTGACGATTATGTTATGTTTCCAAAATTACATCGAAGAACTCTCAAGCACTCCACAGACAAACCAAAAAACAATTTGTCTAATATAAACAAGTTTCATAAGGGTTTTATTTATTTGTACACAATCTACCTATAATACACAATTATAACAGTTAAGTAAAAAAAAAACTTAAAACTAATACTAAAAGGCGTCGAAAAATTCCTCCTCATCGCTGCCGACCGGAAGCGTGCCCAAAAGGCTGGCAGCATTGCCACGCTGAATGACAATACTTAACCTTTGACCAAGGTAATAGCCAGCCCTTTGGTCATTATAATAGTTTCATAGTTTCATAATATTTTTTTATAAATAGATAAATCCCATATGTCTAATATAAATAAATAAATGCAATCAATTATCAATAAATAACCTTTTCATGAATAAGCTAAATTACTTTGAAGATCTTCTAAAATCTTCAAAATTTCATATATCCGTTCACCACTGCCTAAACCTTCTAAGAGTTTTTTTTTTTCTTTTTTGGTCTTCTCTCATATACAGGGTGAAGAATTCCGCCAAGCAGTATACTCCTGCGGCTGGGAGCGGCTGTACGACAGGCGCGCGCGCAGCTCCATAGCGCTGATATTACAACGCGCGCTCCGCCCCACTGCCATACGCACCATGTTCAGAACTGTGTGCTTGGATGCATTGGCTGATGTAAATATTCATTATTTATAGTGTTTTAGCAATTCCTGTTTTAATGACAAAATACAGATTTGAAAAATTGCCCGTCTGAAATCAACCATTTGAAACCTCGCGTGCCTAGCATGCGCAACCAACTTTGGAGCGGGAAACTTATTTGAGAAGAACTTTACGTTCCACATTCATGAAGTAAATACATAGTTAATTTAAAAAAATAAACCCATTTTTCCTAAATGACACACACAGCAATGATACTAATGCGTTCAAACCTTTGTGTTAATTTAACACAGACTGAATAAAACCCAAACACAATAAATGTTATTTCACAAAAACATCGTCATTAACTTTAACGATGTGTGTTTTTTCAGCTTTTCCACCAATCCTACGCCATCTTTAATCTCATGAACGCCATGTGGAATTAAGACGTTACACTGGATTACATCATGGGATTTGGAAGCTTCAGAAATTTTCGCTAATGAGTTTATAGCTGAATTATTCTATTTTAATGTCATACTATTTAAATATTGCCATGTTTGTTACAGAGTAATTAAATAAATTAAAGACATAAATACTCTACTTTTTATTTAGTTCTGTTCATTATTTATCTGTACAAATTTACAGGATAATATCCCTTGGTTTGTTTTGTATCAAAATGCTATTCAAAATCAAATACAGGCAACTATTTTATGGTATCTTATTTTTTGACCGCTTTTTAGTAGCTAAGAATCTGCCAGTGTTTATCTCGTGTTTACTACAGGGTAACGAATAGATACCCATTTGAAGAGCCTTAATTTATGATTTAATGTTCTAAAGGTTCTGTTATTGTCGGAAAAGAAATAAGCCCACAAATCTTAATCATCCAAACTAATATTATAAATGCGAAAGTAACTCTGTCTGTCTGTCTGTCTGTCTGTCTGTCTTTTCTTCACGCCTAAACTACTGAACCGATTTGTGTGAAATTTGGTACAGACATAGTTTGGAACTTGAGAAAGGACATAGGATAGTTTTTATTTCAAAAATTTCAAAAAATAAAAATAAAAAAATTTATTCCGGACATACAGCGCCATCTATTGTTCAATCCCGTAACTACTATAAATGTCGAGCTGTTCCAAGTCACTATTCCACGCGAACGAAGTCGCGGGCAAAAGCTAGTAGATTATAATTATGAGAACCAAAATTTTCTGCAACATAGTTTATTTGCCGCTTTGTATCGAGATCGAGACACGGGACACGTGTTGGAAATTAAATCAAAGATCTAAACAGTTAAGCTAAGTCTTGTTTATTGATATGTGTGAGATTCTGAGTACTACAATTAGGTCATAAATATGTAGGTTAGTATACAGATCACTAAAGCAACTAAATTAAGAATAGTAATTGCTCTCCTAATCTCGTTGGAGCTCACAAATCTATACATCTATCTATACTAATATTGTAAAGCTGAATAGTTTGTTTGTTTGTTTGAGCGCGCTAATCTCAGGAACTACTGGTCCGATTTGAAAAATTATTTCAGTGTTAGATAGCCCATTTATCGAGGAAGGCTATAGGCTACTTTTTATCCGGGTGCGCCTAGTAGTTCCCATGGGACGTGGCAGACGACCGCTGGCAGAAGCTAGTCGTGAAATAAGATTGCCACTATGAAGTCGGTTACTAGTGACGGCGGAATCGTCAAAATGTATGAACAAAACACTTTTGCGCACGCATCAAATTAGGTACTTACTGATTTCAAAGTGGCAAGTTATTTTTTTAGAACTTTAGGGAAGACTGAATTTACCAAAGTAACGATAAAAATCAGAGTTAATATGTCTCTTAAGGTGGGTTGCCCCATTTAACTTTAACTGTAACCAAACCATAACTAGCCCAGAAATGGCTGCCCGTCAGCCAAACCGGTTGGTCCGGTAGTTTTTGGTTTAGTTAACGTTATAGATAAATAGAATAACTCATCCTAAATCTATATCTACCTTCTAAATATATAAAAGTCAAAGGTGACTGACTGACTGACTGACATAGTGATCTATCAACGCACAGCCGAAACCACTGGATGGATCGGGCTGAAATTTGGGACGCAGGCAGATGTTATGACGTAGGCATCCGCTAAGAAAGGATTTCCCGAAATTCCCACGGGAACGGGAAAAAACGGGATTTAAAGTATAGCGCGGGCGAAGCCGCTGGCAGAAGCTAGTTTATCTATATATATAAAAATCAATTGCTGTTCGTTAGTCTCACTAAAACTAAAGAATGGCTGGAGCGATCAGGCTTATTTTGGTTTTAAAATATTTGTACAGATCGAGGGAAGGTTTAAACGATGAGAAAATGTGATTATAAAAAAAATCAAGGTAAGTGATACGAAGTTTACCTACCTGGTCATGGTCAGCTAGTTTTGAATAATATTTAAACTCAGACAAAGGCAGTTCCACATCCATGAAAAATTCCGTACTACTATACAACTGACTTGCGGAACTGGTTCAAAAATAGCCCGTTGAAAGCTCAACTGAATAATAAAAGAGTCTATTACTGTAACTACAAAGTAAAGTCCCCCTGCGAAGCGAAAGGATATTACTTACAAACAATTTTCTAGGAAAACGTGAGAAAGGAAATGTGTTGAACAAAGTACTTGGCTTTATAAGGATTTTTATGGATTCTATTAAAGGTTACTGAAAGCTCTTTTTAGTTGAGCATCTAATATAAATCTTGCACTTAACTAAACGTTTATTTAAAGACTAGCTTCTGCCAGCGACTTCGTTCGTGGATGATGTCGCTTATGCCAGCGACAGCGGGTCGTCATAATCAAAGATCTTTGCCTTCGCTGCTCTGCTCCTATTGATTGTAGCGTGATGAAAAGTATACTATAACCATCTCAGGAGTATGAATAATAATTGTACTCAGTTTCGTTAAAATCCGTCCAGTAGTTTTCGTTTCTATACCGGTTATACATACAGAGAGACACAGACAGAGAGACAAAAATTCTACTGATTGCATTTTTGGCATTAGTCCCTAATCACCCCCTGATAGTTATTTTGGAAATATGTTTCGTGTACAGAATTGACCTCTCTACAGATTTATTATAAGTATAGATAGGTATATGGATAGGTACCCAACCAATTACATTCTAGTTTTCTACCAAGTAGATATTTACAACCTACCGACGCCTAATTTTGAAAACTGCATTAAAGTTTCGCTTTAATTTTGTTAATCTACACTTGCAAATGATGATGATGATGATGGCGTCCTAGTCGATTGCCGGCCACGGCGGCTGTTCTCATATAAGTAGGGTTGCCATCCGTCCGGGTTTTCCCGGATTTGTCCTCGTTTAGAGAGCGTCCGGGGAGCGTCCAGGGAAGGTTTCATTTGTAGACCGGGTTTTAAAAAATAAAAGAAATTGGGTCACCCGCCCGCGAGACACGCACTATGCTCATTTTTACAATAAATAAAGATAGGTTGCGACCCGACTTTGCGAAAATTTCGCGCTCGCTTCGCTCGCGCATATTCTAAATATCGACATCTGGCCAACTCGGACTTGCACATGGAAGGTTGCATACTATTAGCTATAAAACAGTTAAAATCACGTTTGTTTTATGGGAACATAGCCTAAAATACTTATTTTATTCTAGTTATCCAATAATTGTTGTTATAGCGGCAACAAAAATACATCATCTGTAAACAATTCAACTGTTTAACTGTCTGTGACAGGCGAATAGGGAAGTCTTTGTAATAGGGTCTCGTTTTACGGTTTGGGTACGGAACCCTAGAAATTACCATGTCTTACTTATCAACCTAGCAAGCACGGTCCCAAAACTGTAATTATCTGGTTGAAAAATCTTCTAAATAATCAGTATTCAACTTGTTCACATCTAATGGTGTTTTGAATTAAAATTTTTAACGATGTTCAGACAGTCAGAAGGATTGAGAAATACTATCGTGTTCCAAAAACTATCGTGACTATAAAAGATTTCTCAAAATAACAAAAAAGGTGTCACTATTTCCTGCTGTTTTTTTTATTGAAGCATATAATAAAATTGCACTCGCTTGTCCATCACCCGTCCAAAAAACTAAAAAATCGCGAATTCTGTTACTGCTAGTGCTTTTTGCCCCCAAACATTTTTTCACTCGCGCCTTCAGAGGCGATATATATTTTTTTATAGGATTTGTCAAAAACAAAAACAACTCTACTTACAACATAAAAATTTCGCGCTCACTCCACTCGCGCATCTTACTTAACCCTTTCCTTTACATTTATGAATTGACGGTGAAGACTTAATTAAGCATTTCTCCAAAAAGTTCAAGCTCATTAGATCTTACTTATGATCATCAAGAACCCAAACGCGACATCTCGGTCTTTCAAAAATACAGAAAAGTAAATTTTAAGTATCAATTTNTTGACGGTGAAGACTTAATTAAGCATTTCTCCAAAAAGTTCAAGCTCATTAGATCTTACTTATGATCATCAAGAACCCAAACGCGACATCTCGGTCTTTCAAAAATACAGGAAAGTAAATTTTAAGTATCAATTTGTCGTTTTTGACGGTGCTTAATAGAAAAATAACAAGTTATCCCGGGTCCCAACCTAGGCATCGCCGCCACTGGAGGGGCCCCATTTTGCTATTTGCCCCGGGGCCCCCGGTAACCTAGCTACGCCACTGCACGGCCCGTTCGTAAAAGATCTTGTTGACATGTCCGGCTTTTGGACTCTAAAATCCGGGGTTTTCACGCGTCTTGTCCTGTTTTCCAAATTTTAGAGATGGCAACCCCTCATATAAGGAGATCAGCCAGCTGCGCAGGACATATTATAGTGCACAAGCATTTGTGCAGACACAGGTGCACTCCCTATTCCCTCACTCTCATAATCCGATGGGAGGGCAATCCGACACGACCGGAGGAAGATCAGGCGCAGGACCGACATTATCGTGCTCTTTGATGCACGGGTGTATCCCGTGTATCAATCACCAACTTCCAACTCCGGGCTGCTTTGTGAAAGTTTCGAAAACCCACAAAGCGATTTCGGCCCGTCCCGCGAATCGAACCAGAGACCTCGTGATCAGCAGTGGGCTGTGCGACCACTAGACCACACTTGCAAATAGCTATTAAATAAATCACATTTAATTTCTTGAAGAAAAAGCGTACGCACGCCATCACATCAAGCTACTACAATCTGCTAAAATTTCTTTAATTGATTTTCAATGTTGATTGGGATAATTTCACAGGTTGGAGTTGCTTGATATGCTGGCGACTGTACCTTTATTTATGTCCTGTACCTGAATTCGTAAACCAAATCTAGATCCTCATTCTAATTATCAAAACAACTATTAGCTAGACATAACAACGTAGCTACGCCATTAACTAAAATATCTACTTAAAGAAGTTACATAATTTTAAAATGCAGCCATTTTTTAGGGTTCCGTACCCAAAGGGTAAAACGGGACCCTATTACTAAGACTTCGTTGTCTGTCTGTCTCCGGGCTGTATCTCATTAACCGTGATAGCTAGAAAGCTGAAATTTTCACAAATGATGTATTTTCGTTGCCGCTATAACAACAAATACNGTTCCGTACCCAAAGGGTAAAACGGGACCCTATTACTAAGACTTCGTTGTCTGTCTGTCTCCACGCTGTATCTCATTAACCGTGATAGCTAGAAAGCTGAAATTTTCACAAATGATGTATTTCCATTGCCGCTATAACAACAAATACAAAATTTTAAAAAATATATATTAAGGGTGGTCCCCATACAATAAACTTGTGAAACCTCAAATTATAAGTTTGTTATTCATACATTTGTATGAAAAACAAAGTTATTTTTTGCTGTCCAAAAAATGATTGTATTTTGGCTAGTTCATTGTAGGTAATAGATACGTTAATTTTTCATATATAATGGTACGAAACCCTTCATGCGCGAGTCCAACTCGCACTTGGCCGGTTTTTATTATTCCTGGAAGTACCTGTCAACAGGCTCTTCAATTAGGTCTTGATGAACGACACCTTGTGATCTAGACTTCCACGTGTTGTTCCAAGTCTGTAATAACGTAGGTGTCAGATATTACAAGGTGCTGTGAAAATTAAAAGCTTTGGAACAATTTTTAATGAAACGATGTCATTTGTAAGTGTAATATAATTGGAATTATTTAATGCGAAGTTAGACCTAGAAGGCTAGACCTAGTTTTACCCGAAAATAATCGGCACGTACTAGGTTTAACCAAGAATAAGTGGCTACACCTAGTTCTAACCGGCTAAAACTAGGTGTAGCCGCACTTCGGGTATTAGCCGTAACATATACACAGCTTAAATACAAATCAATATCAAATTCTATTACAGCGCAACAAAACTTGGTCCTCATCGCTGTTGCTGAATTGTGCAATATCCTACTATAATCAAATAAGAGTATTTAAAAATGTATGTATGAATTATAAACGACCTACTCTTTTATGCGTAAACTATTGAATGGATTTTGAAGAAACTTGGCATTAAGAAGTTAACTCTATCGACTATTTCTCGTATGTCTAGTTAATTTTGTATCCATGTGTGGGAAATATATACCTCAAGACTCAGATTTACTTGCGCATAGAAGCTAGTATGCCGTTAATATATTATGGTGCAGCAAAATTTGTAACTTATATAGAACAAAAAGAGAGGTTTCTAGAATACAATTTTCACTTGAGCTGGCCCTTAACTCTGCTTATAAAAAGGCGTTAACCTTTATGATTTTCACTTAATCAACTGCAACCTTTGCTCTTTCGTAGCCACATTATCAAAAGATCACTGAAAATGGAGATAAATTACGACAAAACATTCAAAGTAAACATAAAAGCTATGACGCTAAACCAATGTCACCCAGACATACCTAAAAATGGAAAATGGTTCTTCCGTTTCTTCATAACCCATTCGATTTTCTCTCTAGTATTTCTGATTATCATGTACAATATAATTTTCCATGATTTGGCAAACAATGATTTCTCAAAGACATGCCAGGACGGGACCTTATCAATCAATTATCTTGTCATCACTTTTCAATATACCATCATGTTGTGGAAGCAAGACTTACTGAAAGATATGATTAATATTGTGAAGAATGATTTTGAAGCTATCAAGGTATCTAAGCGCGAAGATCAGGAGGTCATCTTGAAGTACGCTCAAAATGGAGCTTGGGTTGGCAAGCAATGGCTCCTGATATCCACATCATGTTCTGGCATGTTTGTTTTGAAGAACATCGTGATCTACACTTACAATTTCATCATGGGTGAATTTCAACTAGTTCCTTTATACGACTTAGTATACCCCCCATTTATAGAAGAAAGGAAAGAAAATTTGTTCGTTTATTTTTCGCTTTACGCTCTATTATTACATTTTGCTATATATGCTAGTTTCATGTATACTTCTTTCGTGCCTCTTGGACCGACTTTCATGCTTCATGCTTGTGGAAGATTGGAACTGTTAACTAAAAGAGTGGAGAGGCTGTTCAAGGAGAATGAAGGAGATGAAATTATATTGGAGTTGAGGAGTATTTGTGTGGAATTGCAGCTAATTTACGAGTAAGTGTATAAATAGTTTTCCTACTACGATAATGTTAAATCAACCGTAACTATCAATATAATATTGTGTTCCTTTGAGACAAAAGTAATACCAAGTCGCTTTCTATTTAAATCGGTCAATTAGTAATGATTGACAATGTTGTACTTATTTGCAGTTTCGTGGACCATATCAAAGACACCTTCAGAGTGGCATATGAAATAACTCTGAAAGCTACGACCATTGCTTTGCCTTTTGCTGTATACGAGGTTCTCGAGGTAAGATCCTTGAAAATACTGAAACAATTACATGTCTGGGAACTTAGCAGATCATTGTCTAGCAGATCAATTTTTTTTTTGAGTTCTTATCGCATGCGCATGAGTTCTATAGTTCCTGATGGTTTTCAGGAATAGTTCTGCAATTTTCACCTGAAAAATGATAGTTCACAAAGGTGCCAGCAGAGTACGAATAAAGAATAGATTGTTGTTTTTAACGACCAGTCAGGATATGAGAACTAGAACTCATTTGTTTTCGATAGATGTGTATTGAAACTATAATCTAGACTACAATTTGAAACCGGAACTATCACTAAAGTACCAGCAGAGCATGGTTGAATGTCTGAAAAGGCAAAATATTCCACTTTCATCATAAAATATTTTTTTCTATGTTCTTACAAAGCCTGGAGGCGGGATCATAGAATTGAAACAATGCTTCAGCCTTATCCAAGCTATGGTATTTCTCTGTTAAAAAACAATTACTAGGTAATTGTTAATCACAGTTTGCGAAGAAGTTAGCTTACAATAATATTGCAAATGTCAGAAACAGATAGATCCTATTAAAAAATATATACGAGATGGAATTGAGACCCTCCTTCTTTTTGCGCTATTTACAAGCTACTTAGTTACTTCGGGTCTGTGGCTTCTCGCACTTCCGTAGTCAAACATAGGCACCTTGTTTGACGACACCACTTTCCGTTCGGCAGTTTGCCTGCGTTTGGATGCCCCTTGCTGCTCCCCTCATCGCTGTCACTGCGGTGAGGTTGTCACCAGCCTCAGACACCAAGCCAGGACAGCCAAGTTTCATCAAAATCAGTACTTACTTTTTGCGCAAAAGAACAGCACCTCCACGTCTGTAATAGTCGTTTGATAAACCTCGTGTTTCAAATGAACAAAAATATTTAAGTTCAACCAAGAATCTTATAAACCCTTGATATGTAGATTGACGTGTTGGTTAGTATTTAACGGATGCTTCCAGTCCTTCGGCCGAGGGGAAGTGAGTTTGGAGTTCATGTCGTTTATAGTTGGGGGCACTATGTTCATCAGCTCGCCGTGTTACTATAGCGAATTGCTTATGGAAAAGGTTTGTTTACCATTATAGTTCAAGTAATTTTACGTAGACTAACGGCTAGTTTCACAAGTTCCGGATAGAGCTGAAAATCCGCTTGTGTGATACCGCTTTTAATAACACATTTTAGTGAGTGAAATATGTATAGCTACGTGGTTAAATTTAAATCCCCCTGCTTTCTGGTAAGTAGGTTACAATGAAATAATGTCCCAATAGCAAAAATTTACACAAAACACATTCTTACAATATAAATGACTTAATCTGACGTGACAAAAATGTCCCATGATTGTATGTACAGACAACAGCACATCAAGTTACTACAATCTGTCAAATTTCTGCAATCGATTTTCAACCTTATGACAATGGGGGTAGATTAATATTTGAATGGTAAAATTTGACAGATTGGTATACGTTGACCTGCTGTTGTCTGTACCTAACAAAAGTTGCCGTGAACGATGTCAAGCGAAGTCAAACTGCCGATAAAAGTATTCAAATCTTAGTTATAAAAGTACGTTATTCCATTTTTTAACAGACTTCCCAAAAAGGAGGAGGTTCTCAATTCGACCGTATCTTTTTTTTTTTTTTTATTTATGTTCACCGATTTCTCGAAGATGGCTGGACCGATATTCAAAATTCTTTTTTTGTTTGAAAGGGTGTTCTTCACAGGTGGTCCCATGGTAAGGAGACCAGGATCTGATGATGGGATCCTGGAGAAATTGAGAGAACTCTTCAAATTTCGTACGCTTTTTTACGTCGATGATACTATNTTTCTCGAAGATGGCTGGACCGATATTCAAAATTCTTTTTTTGTTTGAAAGGGTGTTCTTCACAGGTGGTCCCATGGTAAGGAGACCAGGATCTGATGATGGGATCCTGGAGAAATCGAGAGAACTCTTCAAATTTCATACGCTTTTTTACGTCGATGATATTATTACCGGAGCGACTGTCACTGTGGGTGGGTGGGTATGGGTATTAAAGATATTATAGTTTTAGACTCGAAAACTGAAAAGCATAAAATAAAAAACTTTCTACAAAAAAAAAACAAAACCGACTTCACAAAAAAACACTGAAAGGGATAAAAAGACTTCTAGAGCTATGTGACAAGTTTTATTTTTTTATCCCTTTCAGTGTTTTTTTGTGAAGTCGGTTTTGTCTTTTTTTGTAAAAAGTTTTTCTGTTTCTAAATCTTCGTTAACTAGTTGACTGAGACACGGTCAGACGGTACGATTCTGCTAACATTATTTACCGGGCACTCTGCCAAATTCTAGCCCTTTTAATTTGCAAGTAAGTTTACTAAATTCAAATATATTTTCTTTTGTTTTTTTTTTTCTTTGTGTTGACATTTCGGTGACAATAAATATGTCAAGTTAATAGACATTGAAAAAATCAAACATTTTTGTCGAAACGAAAAGTTTCTTTGACGTTAAATAAGGGTCAATTCACACCGAGACGCGACGCGGCTTTGATGTAGCGCGACGCCTCGCGGCGTCGCGAGACGTATCTTAAAAACAAAGCAAATCGCGAGATGCAGCACCGATCTTGCCCGCCGTGCGTCACCGCTGCGTCAAGATGCGTCGCGCGGCGTCTCGAGGTGCAGCGCAACGTAACTGAATTCTCACAATTAAATGTGTATCGTTACGTGTAGTGAATAAAGTATATTTTGAGTCGCTCTATGTAAAATCTGCGTGCAGCGTCGCGTCGCGTCGCGTCTCGGTGCGAATTGACGCTAATTTAATTTAGTATGCGACAAAATTGTGACACGACTATACAGTGTGCGAATTCTTTGACTAGCTTTCTCTGCTCAAAAGACCAAAACATTTTCTTATCGCACACCACTTCATAAACAAGAATGAGTTTTATTTCCAAAATGACAACGAAGAACTCTCAAGCACTCCACAGACTAACCAAAAAACAATATGTCTAATATAAGCCCCATAAGTATAAATGAATGCAATAAATAAATAACCTTTTGAGGAAAAAGCTTAAGTCTTCTGAAATCTTCAAAATTTCACCGCTGCCTTTCTATGAAAACATATTTTTTTTGTCTTCTCTCATATACAGGGTGAAGAATTCCGCCAAGCAGTATACTCTTGCGGCTGGGAGCGGACGTACGACCGGCGCACGCGCAGCTCCATAGCGCTGATATTGGAACGCGCGCTCCGCCCTACCGCCATCCGCACCATGTTCAGAACTGTGTGCTTGGATGCATTGGCTGATGTAATATTTGTTATATCTATACTAATATTATAAAGCTGAGTTTGTTTTTTTGAACGCGCTAATCTCAGGAACCACTGGTCCGATTTGAAAAATTCTTTCATTGTTAGATAGCCCATTTATCGAGGAAGGCTATAGTCTACTTTTTATCCGGGTGCCCGCAGTTGTTCCCACGGGAAAGCGGGTGAAACCGCTGGCGGAAGCTAGTCATTTATATAATATTTTTATTAAATATTTTTTTTTATTACCTCGCAATATACGAATTTCATCAAATAAAAAAATCCGTCTCACTCATTTGAGACCTGACGTGCATGCGCAGTCAACTTTGGAGCGAGATGCTTATTTACCCAGAAAGTAGTTTTATATGCGGGCAAAATCGCGAATGCAATAAAAAATAAAGATGCCAAAAGAAAATATATTTCTATTAAGTCTAAACTAGTCAAAACTGCAGCTACAGCAATAAACCCGTAGATTATACCGTAACCCATGGACCCCAATCTATACTAATATTATAAAGAGGAAAACTTTGTTTGTTTGTTTGGTTGTAATGAATAGGCTCAAAAACTACTGGTCCGATTTTAAAAATTCTTTCACCATTCGAAAGCTACATTATCCACGAGTGACATAGGCTATATTTTATCCGGGTACGGGCAGTAATTCCCACGGGATGCGAGTGAAACCGCGGGAAAACGGCTAGTCATAGATATTTTAAAAATGAGAAGTTTTTAAAAGTTTAATGTAGGAAAACAGCGGGAAAAATAGTTCATAATCGCTGGGACCTTTTCAACTAAATAAAGGCTGACTAGTCCATTACAACTAACTTATTTTATACGTAAACACTCTAAATTATCCGCAAATCTGAATTCGCGCTGAAATTGAGTGTAAAANCTATTATACGTATTTAAACACGCACACATAAATTCGAACATAATGCGCACACACACTGACTGACTGCCTATAAAATGTTACTTCACAAACAACATTGTCATTAACTTTAACGATGTGTGTTTTTTCAGCTTTTCCACCAATCCTACGCCATCTTTAATCTCATGAACGCCATGTGGAATTAAGACGTTACACTGGATTACATAATGGGATTTAGAAGCTTCTGAAATCTTCACTAATAAGATTAATTATTATGTTTTAATGTCATACTGTTTTAAAGATTCACGTTCGTTAGTAGTGCAATTAAATAATAGTTAAATTATGGACTATTCTACTGTATTTCATTTGTCTACTCTACTTTTTTTCGCCGCTATTTTTAGTGACTTCCCAAAAATTTTTTTTTTTCTTTAATCTTCTTTTTCGTGATTTTCTTACTTTTGCATAAAATATTATACAAAATCAAAGCACAGCCCTCCCTTTCATAGTCTTAGTTAGTGCTTTTTTATGCAGTAAACACAGTCCACTTCAGTCTTCTTCATCTGTCATACGGCCTATCTAGCAAGTTATTTTTTTAGAACTTTAGTACTTAAGAAGACTGAATTTACCAAAGTAACGATAAAAACCGAGTTCATATGTCTCTTAGGGTGGTTTACACCATTTAACTTTAACTATAACCGAAGCATAAACTTTAACTATAACCAAAGTATAACTAGCCGTGAAATGGCTGCCGATTGGTCAAAACGGCGAATCGACAGCTGTTTTTGGGTCGATGCTTCCTAAATCGACTTATATTTTGAATCATATTTATTTTGAACACAGACAAAGTTACGTTCATGAAAAATTCACAACTCCCATACAACTGTAATACGGAACTGCTTCAAAAATAGGCCTAGCTTTCAAGCTCAACTGAATAATAAAAGAGTCTATTACTGTAACTACAAAGTAAAGTCTCCCTTCGAAGCGAAAGGATATTACTTACAAACAATTTTCTAGGAAAGCGTGAGAAAGCAAATGTGTTGAACAAAGTACTTGGCTTCAATAAGGATTTTTATGGATTCTATGAAGGGTTACTGAAAGTTATTTTCAGTTGACTATTTCAAGATGTACCAGTCCGATTAGTTTCTAGTTTTCTACCACGTAGGTGTGTATGGTACGTTATAAATTTTTTAATAGCCTTTTTTATCGTCCTATTGCTGATAACAGCCCTCCTCTCACATTGAGAAGGATTGAGCGTTAGTCACCACGCTTGCTCAATGCGGGTTGGTGATTTCAGACTTTATAGTCCAGGTTTCGTCTAGATGTTTTCCTTCACCTTTTATCAGCCATTGGTGTCTAAGAGATACTTAGAAAGTACATACAAACTTAGGAAAATTACATAGGTACTTGCCTGGTCTGGAATCGAACCTAAACACTCATACTTGAGAGGTTGGTGCTTTGCCCACTAGGCCAACACGACATATGAAAAAATATTTTCAATTTAAATACAAAGGTGAGGTCTTGTCGATAATACTTCCAAAGCCGCGGAATCTCTGTAAATCTTTATCTATTGAAAGTGGGCTAATTACATTAGCACTTTTTCACATTAAGACCTACATAAGGGGGTTTCCTCTTTCTCCACTTCCTAGTTATGTGCTTAAAAAGAAGAATGGTCAACAAACTTCTCACTAAGTTCAATTAGGAAAACTTTTTTTGTTTTCCAAGGAAAGTAGTAAAAACCGCGGCCTAATAAAATAATCGCAATTAAATTAGAATAGTAAGCATTTGATTTCACTCGCATGCAACCGACATTAGGCTGCGCATACACTAACGCGGAAATAGCGTCAGCGATCGCAATACTAATTGTGTGGCAGATGACAGGGGTAACGACGCGTGCTGTAGACGATGGGTGGGCGCATAACTTGATAATTAGCTGCTGATATTAATACAGGTGTTGTAGTATTGTGTTTGTTTCATATGCTTTATGTTATAAAGCTGGAGGGTATTTTTGTTTGCAAGTGCTAATCACATGGATCACTGAGACAATTTGTGAAATTCTTTCAGTGCTAGACATCTCATGTACCGAAGAAGGTTACAGGTCAAGTAAGGCGTAAGGCCGTAAGGCGTAAGGCCGTAAGGCGTAAGGCCGTAAGGCGTAAGGCCGTAAGGCGTAAGGCCGTAAGGCGTAAGGCGTAAGGCCGTAAGGCGTAAGGGCGTAAGGCCGTAAGGCGTAAGGCCGTAAGGCGTAAGGCCGTAAGGTCGTAAGGCGTAAGGCCGTAAGGCATAAGGCCGTAAGGCTTTTTATCCGGGTGTGCGAAATAGATCCCACGGGATACGGGTGAAGCCGCTGGCGGAAGCTAGTAAAAGATTTTCATTATTTGGTACACATATATCTAATATGTTTTTTTCATAGAGCTTGATTCGAATGTGTATTTCTGTCTATTAGCTGTCACATTAACAACTATTCATAGATTTCAATTATTTTTGCTAAGCAATAATGATTAAGGTCTACGTTAACCACGTGATCTAAAGTAAAATATATTTTATAAGCGGTGGAATGAGGGCCTACTTTTTGTTTGTATTCGGTAAAAAAACATTTTTTTCGCAAATCGTTTCCTACACTTATTTGACGTGCGTTATAAACCCAGTGTACCCTTTACACCGCTTTAGTATAAGTACTACCGTCTATTATAAATAAGTCTATTAATCATAATTCCTGGCTGAACGGACAGACGGACAGTTAAAATGTCCCGTGATGACTTCCTCCTTAGATATAAAGTGGATACACGTGTCACAGACCGAAAAATATGATCTAGGTCTGGAATTATTAGCTAGATTTATTAGACAGACTAGCTTCCGCTAGCGGTTTTACCCGCGTCCCGTGGGAATTACTCCGCGCACTGGATGAAAGTAGCCTATAGCCTTCCTCGATAAATGGGCTATCTAACACTGAAAAATCGTTTTCCATAGTGTATTTCCTGAAATCAGCACGTAATAAATTCATCAGATTTAATAATATGCTACATAACATCGTGATTGAGTATTATGGAGCAGTCTACTCTACATATCAGACTTTAATTTTGCTTAGAAATAGATAAAAAATATCTAGTTTTATACAACACTAGCCGTTTTCCCGCGGTTTCACTCGCATCCCGTGGGAATTACTGCCCGTACCCGGATAAAATATAGCCTATGTCACACGTGGATAATGTAGCTTTCGAATGGAGAAAGAATTTTTAAAACCGGTCGAGTAGTTTTTGAGCCTATTCATTACAACCAAACAAACAAACAAACAAAGTTTTCCTCTTTATAATATTAGTGTAGAAATGGGATAAGAGCTTTCGATATCTTATAATAACTATCAGCGATGCGGATGAGTTTTTTGATACTTAGTTGTAATGTACGTATTTTTTTATTATTTTCAAATATTTGTGTTAATTAAGATTGTATATACTTATTAATACCATTCAAAATAACTATCAATGTGCGAGATTTTTACAGTAGGTACTTCATTGTAACCCTGAAACGTTATACCATCACAAGTCACAGTACACACTTGACAGTAATTCGCCTACATCTCTAATAAATCAGCCGATATTTTCACAACTATAAAGAACCCCACTTGTTTGTGAACGATGTTGCCCACACTTTCCGTCCCACAAACAATATGCGTATTCAAAACGATATAGATACAATGTAACACTATGACAACATCACATGACTGGCCAGTGGGCGCCTGTTTCACTATAAAACAAATTATAAATAACTCTGTAACGTTAATTAACTAAAATATCACATGAGTTTTTAAATAAATAGATTTTTTGCTGGAAAATATAGTTTGCGTACTCTCCAAACTGATCTCGATTCGTCAATAGTCTGATTTTATCATACTTGAAGTTATCTTCGAATGATAGTAGATCGTTAAATAGTAGTTGACAATTATTCTCATAAATTTGTTCTCGGATAACCTTAACCATACTGGATATGGTCAAATTGGCCCTAAGAGATACAAAATTGTAAAGCTGAATTGTTAGTTTGTTTGCTTGAAGCCGCTAATCTCAAGAACTACTTGTTTGGTTCGAAAACTACTTTCAGGGTTAGAGAATCTGCGAAAGGCTTATTATCCGGGTGCGCCAAGTAAGTAGTTCCTGCGGGATGCGGGTGAAAAGGCTGGCGAAAGCTAGTTTCTCAAAAACCTTTATCAAACGCTAGCTTCTACCAGCGGTTTCACCATCTCTTCCCGTGAGAAGTACTCAACATTTATAATCAAAAGGAATTTCTTTACATCAAAAATGGCTTTGCAAACAACAACAAAGTATCCTAATGACAGAATTCTTCCAAACATCTGAAAATCTGATGCAAGTTTATTTTTTAATGAATAAATTCCTCGAAGAACCTGGCAACACCATTCGTTAAAGTCAAACTGTCAGATTTTACACGCAGCTCTATTACTTTTCTCGAAGCATATTCGAGTGAAACATGCGCGCTTTTGTAATGTTTTTGTTCAAAAGACATCATAATATTAATATTTTGGAGGAAAACTATGTAAAATTAGGGTCTTATCACTAGAGTTGGTAAGCTGAAAGCAAAAATTATGAGAAAAACCTTGATATATATTTCGGCATCATAACACAACAAAAACTAACAAGTTTCCTATGCACAGGCATCGTATTTATGAAAATATTTTACTAAACCCGTTTTGATTAATATAATATTCACGTCCTTAGTAGTTTCGATAAACAGATTCTTACCTGAATATATTTAATTATAATTTAATCAGACTTCAAAAATAGGTCAGTAACACGAAAAACGATCTAGTTTCGACATAAACTAACGAAAAAGCAACAAAATTAAGCATATTACTAAATGACACGAATCTACCATATCAAAGGGAGTTGCAGACGGCAACACTCTATAAATAGTGGAGTATAACCGGTAAAGCATAACATTAGCTATAAATTAAATCGGGTAATGTTTACACTGGCTAGAGTACGTGATTTATTCCGGTGTGGCGTATGCGCATCTTTTTGACGTTTATTGTATGTTGATGGGTCGTTGCGGCCTTTTTAAAGGACAAAATTTGGTCCTTTATTTAAATGTTGAAAGGAACAAATGAAAGATGAAATTAGCGGTTTCTAGAAACATCTACTATTTATTCAAAATAATTATAAACTAATTAAATGCAATGTTAAAGTAACCATCATTTGTAGGTACGCCATCTATACTAATATTATAAAGCTGAAGAGTTTGTTTTTGTTTGTTTGAACGCGCTACTCTCAGGAACTACTTGTCCGATTTGAAAAATTCTTTCAGTTTTAGATAGCCCGTTTATCGAGGAAGGCTATTGGCTACTTTTTACCCGAGTGCGCCGAGTATTTCCCACGGGACGTGGGTGAAACCGCTGGCAGAAGCTAGTCATAAATAAAATTAACGTCTAGACAAGCCCATTAACATATTGGCAGACTGTTGTTCTCAATTAGTGGTAATAAATGTATGTTAACGAGCTTTTCAGGGTTTTACATGAGAATAATACTGCAATTCTATTGTCCTAGAACTAGGTAAATTGTCATCTCATATGTTTAGAACTATTTGGCGTATTTCTTGTCTAAGTGGGCCATTACATTGTCCTTTTAATAATTCAGCCTCTATACTTTTTGGTAGCTATATATATATATATATATATCAACATCCTAAATACATTATTACACTGGACGCGAAGGGCGCTAGGTACGATTTTTGGGTAAAATGTACCCACAGGCTACAGGAGTAGAATGAGGTGCAGTAAGCTCTAAAGAGTGTAATTTTTTACATCCTTAGAGGCCCTCGCGGACCTGCGGACAATCATATTAGCCCTCACCGACAGCGCCCTTCGTTCCCGTTCAATATCGTCATCATCTGCCATGGTAGATGTCAATACATGCCTATATGTATATAATGTCAGTTCTGGTATAATAACTTTGTTGCTTCGAAGTTAGCTATGAAGACACCAAAGTTTTGAGGGAACTACTTGCCGTACCAGGATTATATAGCCTACTATCTTCTGCCAGCAGCTTCGGCCGAGTAAAACTTAAAATCCCGTTTTTTCGTGTTCCCGTGGTAATTATGGGAAATCATTTCTTATCTCGTGTGAGAGTATACATAAACCTCTGTGCAAAATTTCAGCTGTATAGGTTCACGGGTTTGGGCCCAACGTTGATGAGTCAGTGAATGAGCCAGGATTTTGATTTTTATATGTATAGAAGATGATACACTGGTAAAATAATTTTCAATATCGAATCCACCGTTACTAATTCACAAACTAGACCTCTCAAGTATATAATAGACGTAGATATAGATAATATTGAAACTCCAAATTGTAGGAAACGCCAAAACGTCGGCAACTCATTAACAAAGTAAAAACAGCACCATTAATTATGACACTGATTTTAGAATACCCGTGTTCTAGGCAACCACAAAATGGTTTGAGATTCATCCTTGTCCTATATACCGTTGCTAATTAATTAAGGAACCAGACAGTAACGACGTAAATAACTTTAGACTACATAAATATTGTGGACGCTGAGATATAATGTCGTGTGTGACATGATAGGGACGTCTCTTGTCACTTCTAGTAGATGGATAACTTAAAAATTGATTTGAAAGTTTGAAATTCGAATGTTGCTAGGTATAAGTTTACTGATTGGGTAATACAATTGTCACTGTCATTATTCGAATCAAAGGACCAAAAATTAAATTATGAAATGAGTTCCATTTTTTTAAAGTTAGTGGCTATAGACAAATATTGCTTCCTTCTAATATAAATATTCTACCTTCGCATAATGTGCGGTTAAAAAATATTCTGCAAATCAAGTTGTAGCCCGGATGCTGCTGTATTTTAATACTAACGATTCAGCTTTCCGAAAAATAGCTTCGTGAAAAACCTACTATTGTTACGCCAGAATTAAACTCGACAAGAGTTTTTCTTCGCTAATTTACGACACCACGAAACAAATCGTTGTTTCAGTCTTTTTCCATTCAGCTGCAACTAATAGCTTCATTAAAAATATTAATAGAAGACGTCCTACACAAAAAATCACGAGGGGATACATTTAAAATAACGGTATACAAGCAAATCCTAAAATAGCGAGTTCAGCTAACTGATTACATCACGTCGTGACATTCTCGATCCTACCCGTTTAATATTACTCGTAATTTGTGAGAAATCCAGCATTTATGCCAAGCCCAATTTAATGTCTTTCTGCGTAATAATTAGTCCACTGAACGCACTTTGACAATTTGGCAAAGGAAAACAACGATTTAGCAAGCACTAATATCGTTTTGAAACGTTTAATAACAATGTAAAACCTATTTACTATAAGCTCTTAATTCTACCTTACCTTAGTATTTTAATAAGAAAAAGTTATCACTCACAGTACACTCCCAAAAAGGTTGAAAAGCACAAATAATAATAGGCTGTTTAAACAAATTCCATTGCACTTACTTCCGGGGCGGAAAACTCGATATCGCAAGATGGCGTCAAAAGCGCGCGAAAAGTATCGGGCGGCCTGTAATATCGACGGGAAGGGTATCACTGCGTCGTTATATAATTATATTATTATCAAGTTTATGAGTGTCGGGTGTTGGAATTTTTATCGCGTAGTCTGCGCCCGTCCAGCGAACATTCGTGACTAAGACGGTTTCACGTGGTTTTAATATAAAATTTAGGTGGCACGGGTGAAATGCTGGCCGAGTAACGATGTATTTTGGATCGCGTCATAAAGTCATGCGACGCTGCATCAAGGGAACATTAACTAGTCGGTACATGAGCTGAGTCATGGAGAACTACGTTTGATATGCACTAGTTAGGGTAAAGACCATTTTTGGGAAAAAGCGAAGAAATAAAAATACACAAAAAGAAATTGGGATACTTTTTTCCGAAATATTTTTATTTAGACAACTCACTAACAGGACGCGATAAGTCCAACCTTATACGATTATAAAAATTAATGCAGAAAAAATTTTTAACAGAAATTCCTGAAGTTCTAAATTACAGCTTGTATTTTTACTCCACTATGAACGCATCCTAAGGTTAATCAAATGAACGCATGAAAAAGATCAGACCGGAAAGGGTAGGTATCTGCTGAAAGAATTGAAATTAATGGCGTCATAAAAATGCAGGCTAAAGACATTTTCTCGAGCATTAACAATTTACAAAACATCGCCGACAATTTATTACTTCAAGAAATAAATGTATGAAAAAGTCTGAATTCGTCTGAAGTGTTTATAAAGTATTGTGTCCACTGCTTGGAAAGAAAAACCGGCCAAGTGCGAGTTGGATTCGCGCATGAAAGGTTCTGTACCATTGTATATGAAAAGTGAACGTCTCTATTACCTACAATTAGCCAAAATACAAACGTTTTTCGGACAGCGAAAAATTACTTTGTTTTTCATACAAATGAATGAATAACAAACTTATAATTTGCGGTTTCACACGTTTGTTGTTATAGCGGCAACGAAAATACATCATTTGTGAAAATTTCAGCTTTCTAGCTATCAAGGTTAATGAGATACAGCGTGGAGACAGACAGACAGACAACGAAGTCTTAGTAATAGGGTCCCGTTTTACCTTTTGGGTACGGAACACTAAAAAGCACAAATTTAGATTACCCGCACACTGCAGAATTTATAGTCGGCCAACAGTTTAATCAGGCACTTTATTACGGAGGTGCCTCCGTAGACTGCAAACTTTTAGTCGCCCGTTAGATACCTAGTTTGATGGGATTTACATATCTGTTTGGAGATGTACGGACTAAAAAGTTTAATGGAATTCACAATTATCTTTAAAAAACTATTAGCCTACGAGTTGCCAATGTATCTAGTGTTCAAGGGCTCTCAACTTGACTAAAGAATATAAGTATTTTAAAAGTTAGTTGGTTGGTAAGTATCAAGCTTCGGCAATTGTGGTCCGTTGATGGACTACTCGTTCCATGGTCTTCGCTGTCATTTCTATATTCGCGTACGTGTAGACTTATGCCAGGAAAGTCTTACAGCCAGACTTATCAAGAAACATATCATGTTACCCGGGTTGAGGAGATCAGTTAGCAGTGGCTCCATGTTTATGGCAGGTTAGACTGGAAGCTGGAAAAATCTGTCACCTTAAAATAGGTATATTGCCTATTTCCCACAAGACTCGGGTAAAAGCTAGTAGAAATTAATATTTTCTTTAATAATGTCCAGTGTGCAGTGAGCTTTAGCTACTGAAAAGTTTGAAAATTATGATCATTAGGTGAAAGGTACATGCAAAACATGTAAAATAATTCTTTTGCGCGTGTTATTGTAACATACTTCATAGTACAGTGTTTTTTTTTTCATTTTCACGTGACAGACCAATCTCAAAATAAAAAGCTATTCTATTCTACATACTTGCCTGACTAATCTTGTGAATGAAAAATGGGGTAACACTTTTCTGTATTTATTTTCTGAGCAGACAATAACTTTGTAACATTTTGCATTATTCAACTTTTATAGGGTTCCTTGAGGAAATTATTCTCGTAACAGAAAACCGAACGCAGTGCTATCTACAGTATCCAATTGTATTTAAAAACCATAAATACTTATATGCGGCGTGTGGACTCATGTGGTGTGGAGCCAGGAGTAAGGTGAGTAGCATATGTTTTGTTTCCGCAAATCAGATTGCAGTGAGCAGACCCAGAAGAAATAATTGTCATAAACCTGTGAAATGCATGCACAGTGAGTGCCCTTAACATTACCTGCAGCTACTTATATCTCAGCCTTTTTTCCAAAGAAAACAAATAATATTATATCACTAGCTTCTGCCAGGGTTTCACCCGCGTCCCGTGGGAACTAATCGGCGCACCCGGATAAAAAGTAGCCTAGGTATAGCCTTCCTCGATAAAAGGGCTATCTAACAATGAAATTATTTTTCTAATCGGACCAGTAGTTCCTGAGATTAGTGCGTTCAAACAAACAAACAAACAAACTCTTCAGCTTTATAATATTAGTATAGATAAAACTGACTGAACCATAAAAAGTATGACCTTTGGTCTAAACAGAGAATGGGGTGGAAAATTACTTCAGTATTACAAGTAAATATCTATCGAATCACCAACAGGAACAATCTTTAATTTTTAGAAACATTGTTCGGAACCCGCAATCGACAATTCTCTCACACTTGACAGAATTCATTACAAACTGTGCTCGCGGATATTTTCCATCTGCTAATAGACCAAAAAAAAAGTTAATACGGTCTACACCCGCTTAATCTCTGACAAACGGGATTCCCGGTAAAAATGTGACATTTATGAGCACTTTAGCTGCGATGCGAAGTATTTTGGGACCTACTGAACGAGTATTTTACGAATGTGTTAACATAACATAATGTCAACTCACGCAAGGCTAAAATCATTTTGGCGCGTTCACGTTCAATTTATCGGTCCTTTCGTACAGAATTAATTACTTTCGAATTCTCTGATGAAGCAAATCCGGTGATAAAAATAATTGGGGATTCTGGATTAAACAAATACTCGTATAAAATCAATCAATGTTTCCTCAAAAATTCAGACACATTTNCTAAAAAGCACAAATTTAGATTACCCGCACACTGCAGAATTTATAGTCGGCCAACAGTTTAATCAGGCACTTTATTACGGAGGTGCCTCCGTAGACTGCAAACTTTTAGTCGCCCGTTAGATACCTAGTTTGATGGGATTTACATATCTGTTTGGAGATGTACGGACTAAAAAGTTTAATGGAATTCACAATTATCTTTAAAAAACTATTAGCCTACGAGTTGCCAATGTATCTAGTGTTCAAGGGCTCTCAACTTGACTAAAGAATATAAGTATTTTAAAAGTTAGTTGGTTGGTAAGTATCAAGCTTCGGCAATTGTGGTCCGTTGATGGACTACTCGTTCCATGGTCTTCGCTGTCATTTCTATATTCGCGTACGTGTAGACTTATGCCAGGAAAGTCTTACAGCCAGACTTATCAAGAAACATATCATGTTACCCGGGTTGAGGAGATCAGTTAGCAGTGGCTCCATGTTTATGGCAGGTTAGACTGGAAGCTGGAAAAATCTGTCACCTTAAAATAGGTATATTGCCTATTTCCCACAAGACTCGGGTAAAAGCTAGTAGAAATTAATATTTTCTTTAATAATGTCCAGTGTGCAGTGAGCTTTAGCTACTGAAAAGTTTGAAAATTATGATCATTAGGTGAAAGGTACATGCAAAACATGTAAAATAATTCTTTTGCGCGTGTTATTGTAACATACTTCATAGTACAGTGTTTTTTTTTTCATTTTCACGTGACAGACCAATCTCAAAATAAAAAGCTATTCTATTCTACATACTTGCCTGACTAATCTTGTGAATGAAAAATGGGGTAACACTTTTCTGTATTTATTTTCTGAGCAGACAATAACTTTGTAACATTTTGCATTATTCAACTTTTATAGGGTTCCTTGAGGAAATTATTCTCGTAACAGAAAACCGAACGCAGTGCTATCTACAGTATCCAATTGTATTTAAAAACCATAAATACTTATATGCGGCGTGTGGACTCATGTGGTGTGGAGCCAGGAGTAAGGTGAGTAGCATATGTTTTGTTTCCGCAAATCAGATTGCAGTGAGCAGACCCAGAAGAAATAATTGTCATAAACCTGTGAAATGCATGCACAGTGAGTGCCCTTAACATTACCTGCAGCTACTTATATCTCAGCCTTTTTTCCAAAGAAAACAAATAATATTATATCACTAGCTTCTGCCAGGGTTTCACCCGCGTCCCGTGGGAACTAATCGGCGCACCCGGATAAAAAGTAGCCTAGGTATAGCCTTCCTCGATAAAAGGGCTATCTAACAATGAAATTATTTTTCTAATCGGACCAGTAGTTCCTGAGATTAGTGCGTTCAAACAAACAAACAAACAAACTCTTCAGCTTTATAATATTAGTATAGATAAAACTGACTGAACCATAAAAAGTATGACCTTTGGTCTAAACAGAGAATGGGGTGGAAAATTACTTCAGTATTACAAGTAAATATCTATCGAATCACCAACAGGAACAATCTTTAATTTTTAGAAACATTGTTCGGAACCCGCAATCGACAATTCTCTCACACTTGACAGAATTCATTACAAACTGTGCTCGCGGATATTTTCCATCTGCTAATAGACCAAAAAAAAAGTTAATACGGTCTACACCCGCTTAATCTCTGACAAACGGGATTCCCGGTAAAAATGTGACATTTATGAGCACTTTAGCTGCGATGCGAAGTATTTTGGGACCTACTGAACGAGTATTTTACGAATGTGTTAACATAACATAATGTCAACTCACGCAAGGCTAAAATCATTTTGGCGCGTTCACGTTCAATTTATCGGTCCTTTCGTACAGAATTAATTACTTTCGAATTCTCTGATGAAGCAAATCCGGTGATAAAAATAATTGGGGATTCTGGATTAAACAAATACTCGTATAAAATCAATCAATGTTTCCTCAAAAATTCAGACACATTTCCTGTGTGAAAAAATGTCTACTCAATCTTCGAATGACGCACTCATAAGTATTTAAAAATATATCAAGAAACTAAATAAGAAAGTGAAAAATGCACGCTAATACATCTTATTGCTGAAATGTGTCGTTGACCCAAAAATATGTTTATTTTAATAATGACATTTCCTGTATGTAAAAACATATCACTCGCTATATTTTAACTGGTGACAAGAATCATCAACACCACTTGTCTGTGGTACAAATTCTTTGTCAAAACAAAATCTATAAGTAATTTGAAATGTTGAAATATAGGAGAATGACCTATACCAGGGGTCGGCAACCTTTTGAGTCAAAAGAGCCAAAAGTTACAATTTACAACATTTTTAAGTTTTTAAAGAGCCGCAATCAGTGGCGGCTCTAGACCAAATGTGTACGTCGGCGACATAACTTCGCGAAGCCCAAGGGCGGATCCAGCTTTTGTGCTAGGGGGGGGGGG
>NWSH02000162.1:10118910-10136988 GCA_002382865.2 Heliothis virescens | reverse complement strand
AACCGCCCTTGGCGAGGTCTTTACTTCGCAGTGAAAAATCGTTAAATTAAGTGAGCCAAATTAAATAATAATCGAGTTTCATTGTTAATAAAATGATGACGAAAAATAATCACACACGTAGAAATTAAAGTAGTCGACCCTTTCAGCTTTTAGCCTCACTATATTTTCAGGATTATATCGTGGTTAAGTTTAGCCACTATTTCAGCTTCGATTATCCGAACTGATAACGCGGATGGTCTATCTTGCCTCATCGTGCTTCTCAAATAGGTTTTTATAAATTTCAACTTTAAGAAGCTTCTCTAAGCGGAAGCTGTGCTGACCGGAACTGTGAGCATAATTCTAATTTTAAAATAAATTAATAAATATTAAAATAGTAAAATTCATTATCAGCTGCCTAGCTTTCTCCCGAATTGTTCGGGGTAGGCAATCTAAACCAGGATAACTGGCGAAACGAAAATAAATAGGTAACTAGTTTTACTGCGAGGCCTCCTCAGGAATCAACGTACAAGTGGCTGAGAGATAGGAATGGTGCCGAATCTTTGTTAATCGATTGAGAAAGTTTTTAAATTGGTTTTTATTTAAAAAATAAATAATATTTGTGTATGGAACTAAAGAGCCGCAGCTTCCTATCCAAAGAGCCGCATGTGGCTCGCGAGCCGCAGGTTGCCGACCACTGACCTATACATATCCAATCCAAAAAAAAAAAATATTCTTGTCCAACGACCTGGACGTGGATAGACGCAAACCTGCTGCTAAGGGTTATGCATGCATACTTCAGCTCTTCACCGCGATTAATAAAGGTATCGTCATTTTGAGGGCATAAGTCATTATCGTTAACCGATTTTATCATGATTTTTCTTACAGCCTTTTCACGCTGTTAGATTTTCTGGATAAAACAGAACGACACCTTTCGGTGTCGCTCGGAAATACCGAGAGGAAAATCCACTAGAGTTTGCAAGTTTTCAAACTCGCAGGTTGTTAGCCTTTTATGGGACCTACTTACCTACTTAAATTTTTCCTCGCCCTTATACCTAATATAAATAATGTTATTATTATTCTTAGTCTAAGCTGACCACTCCAACACTCTCGCCACACGAAAACCTTTAACCTTTCCCCTTTTGATTTAAAAAATGTTCGAAATCCAATTTGGGGTCTTTCATCCACCACGATTTTTTGTAAAATGCTGGAAGGGACCTAACTCCCCACCTTTTGCAATTAATTTTAGAATTCTAAGCTCCTTTCCAAATTAAAATCACGATTCGTGAAGTCCAGGTTGACACCTTCAAGGATTTGTTTTATTACACAAAATGTTTCCTACATCGTGTAGTGATAATAAAAAAACTTCCTACTCTTTTACCTACGATATTTTTTTAATAATTTACTCGAGCACCAAGAATTAAACATAATTTTCTCCTTATTCTACATGATAAATTAAATAATGAAACACTTAAATAAATTGTGGTGTGCTACTGATCCGTTTTATAAGGTTTTATTTTATTAGGTTTGAGAATTAAAAAATATATAACGTTGTATTGTTATGCCATCTAGTGGTGAATAGGGGTAATATCAACACCAATGGCCGTTCCGAAGAACGAAGAAACTACATAACTTTTAGTTTTGATATGCATTGCATTATGTGTAAAAACTGATAATATTTGGCAATTTTCATAAGCTCCAATCCAACATTAAATCAAAAGCATACTATTTTAAAACAATTCATTTAATCAATGATGATTTAATTTATCTAGGTCACGGTTAAAATTGAACACCTGCGCTGCGCGTTACGGAACGTTTTGAGTGAAGAGTTGCTATGAATAATATTAAATCGATTCCAGTTCTTCTATTTATTCATACAATTTAGAAATTTACCAATAAATTCATCAGAATAAATAGTTTTTTGTAATAATTATTGACCGGTTTTACATAATTACATATTGAAAGGTTATAAAAGACACTTGTATTATCATTTTAGACACGATTATCACGATTCAAGTTCATTTACAAATCCGTTAAATCGATGTTACGATGCAGGTGCATCTCTAGAGAAGTCTAGTGTGTGTGACTGTTGTAGGTGTTGTCTATGTTTGTGTAAATGTATTCAATTTAGTGGAATGAGTTCGTTTTTTCATTTTTTTCGTTAAATAATCTAGTTTTTATGTGACATTGCGACTTTAAATGAATTTACAATCATTATAAACCTTGTGATAACTTAGAGTGTTAATTAAATCTTCGTTGGTACGGTCATTAATTCAATAAAGAGTGGAACAACCTTTAATTATGTACTCGCTGTGGCTATAAACAAACATCTGTAGATGTGTGCCTACACTTGTTGCACCCACTTTCAAAAATATAGATTCAGTTTACCTGTTTGTGAGAAAGTGAAGTTATCTTATTTACATGTCATAGAATACATTTTGTGATCATTTACCGTTACGACTGCCTAGTGAATGTGAGAAATGTGGTATGATATTGTCATAGTTACCGTACGTTACGATGCACCTGCAGCACATATCATTACATTGAGCCGAGTGCATCGCGATTGCTAACAAGGTCTGACGGAAAGCTAATTGAAATCCAGTTATTTGTTACGTGTTCTATGGCGCAGGTAAAAAATTACACGAATCGACAAGTCAGTGAGGAGTCAGTCCCAAAATGACTCATACGTGGTCACTGGCATTCCTGTATTGTTTTGTTTTTATGGAATGCCATATCGATGAGTAAATTACGGGAAGAATGAACGAGAAAAGAAACAATTATCTATGACGATAAGGGAAACAAAAAGAGTTCTTTATTTGAAAATTTGAAGAAATACAAGTTCTGTTTAGTTTGGCGGGAACATGAGTGAATTTTAGCAGTGTTGTGTGTAAAATGTGTTGAATTAAGTGTTTTAAAATAAAAATTGCCATGGCTCAGAGTTCTGTGGACTCGGACAGGCTGTCCTCAGCAGGGATCTCGACCCATAGCTCTGGAACTGCAGGCACAGTGGGTGGTTCAGTAGTTGGTGTCAGGCCTGGTGAAGCAGTGCTTAAAAGGGATGATGAGGATGAATATAACCTGGGACCACTGCCTCCTATGTGGGAGAAAGCTTTCACACCCTCAGGAGAGGTGTATTTTATTGAGTAAGTGACAAAATATTTAGTAAAAGGTATTCTTTGACCTTAAACTTTAGTTTAAAGTTTACTTCATAAATTAGCATTTGAGAGTTTATTGGGCATTTACAATAAGTAGGATATCTTAGTTAACAATTATATCAATATAATTTATCAGATAAAAAGATATTGATTCAATTTCATGCACCAAAAGTTTATGGGATTGTCTTATTTTAAATTTAATATCTAAGCCGATAAGCGCTGCGCCCGTTCTTATACATATATATATATCCTTACATGATAGACTAAAATAAAGTATTTTTATTATTGGTCATAAAGAAGTCTAAATACATCAATATGAAATATCCTATATTTCAACCTGTAAAACAAGTTGGATGTCTATACTAATATTATAAAGAGGTAACATGTTTTTGTTTGTCCTTTAAACTTTAGGGCCTAAATGCTCGTGATGAAGCGACATAGATTATAGGTGTTCTATCCAGGTTTGGGAAGTAATTTCCACAGAATGTGGGTGAAACCGCTGGAAGGAGCTAGTTTTAAATAATTGTCTGCTTACTGCTTATTTACTGACACACTTGTGAAGCATTCATTCTAACTTTCAGAATTCCTTGTTAGCAACAAATAAATGCAGTATTTGCTGTTAGCTAGGAATTTTAACAGTCTAATAGGCAGCCCAGTTGTAGCAATATTTATTGCTCAAATCCAAGTTTAGTTAGTAAGCCAATTTAATCTATACTAATATTATAAAGCTAAAGAGTTTGTTTGTTTGAACGCGCTAATCTCAAGAACTACTGGTCTGATTTGAAAAAAAATTTCAGTGTTAGATAGCCCATTTATCGAGGATGGCTATAGGCTACTTTTTATTTGGGTGTGCCGAGTAGTTCCCATGGGACGCAGGTGAAACCGCTGGCAGAAGCTAGTTATATATAATTCACATTGACTTCCAGATTGTTTAGGTGCATATCTTTCTCCGATAGATATTTACTCGCTCATACCCTTTATTTACCAGTATTTCCTGATTATATTTCTTGCTGTCTATTGATTAATAATAAATTATAAAAATAAACATAAGCTAGGAGCTATAATTACTTAGGTATGTCATAGACTATTATTAACTTAGGTCACCTTCATAACAAACTGCATTTATAAAAATAAATAAAAACACTAGACGGTTTTTTATAATAAAACTTCTGCATCCATGAACACTATAAGTGTAAAGTAATGGAAAAGTTACGATTTTTAAAATCAGTTATAAAAAGTTTGACAACCAGTCTTATCAACAGGTTTCGGATCGCCTGGTTGTATGGCTTGAGGACGTCAGATAGGCAGTTGCTCCATGTCAGACAATGGTACTTAGCTGCACTTCCCAAGTAGACCGAGAGCCAACCATAACATAGTTAAAAAAGCCTCAGTGAAAAGTGTCCCCCGAACTGGGAAGATTTACCGATAGTCACCGAGCTGGGCATGGTATAATTTTAGCTGCAGAGATGCTGCTGCCTATCTCCAAGCAAAGCATTTAATATCCCACCTGGTGCTATGTGGTAGTTATAACACCACCAATTTGTTGCCAGAACCTCATTTTTGAGCCAGAGCGCAATTGGGCCAGGACAATGTCGGTTTGCCCCCTTATACCTGTTAGATATGCCTAGGCTAGGAATTATAGGACTTATGTATAGCAAAAAAAAACTCAAACAAATATTAAGATGTTCTTTTGTTTACAGCCACAACACAGGAACTTCACACTGGTTGGATCCAAGACTGGCGAGGGTTCGGAAACACTCTCTCGGAGAGTGTGGAGAAGATGAACTGCCATTTGGCTGGGAACGAGTGACAGATGAGCGATATGGATCTTATTATGTGGACCATATTAATAGGAGGACACAGTATGAAAACCCAGTGCTGCAAGCGAGAAGATTGAGAGGTAAGTTTTTTTATAAATAAGCTAGTTTAAAAAAAACATCTGAATTTATATGCATCTACACTTTAAATTAAGTATGAATTTAGTTAATTGGTTTGAAGACTGGGTCATCTTTAAAATTAGTTTTTATCTGTGGTTTTAAAACTTAAATTGAGTTTTAATGTAAGACCAATTTATCTACTATGCAGCAATTGCTTATGCTCTCATTGAGAAACAAAAAGAAAAACTTATGCCTCAGTTTTATTCCTTGATATTGAGACCACTGCACAGAATTTGACCGTTTTGCGTTCTCAAAAACATCTACAGTAAATCCGCCACAATACATTCAAAGAATATCTTCCTATGAAGGATTTAAACTAACCTAGTAAGCTGCTGAGCCAAAGACAGTACCAATATATCTTTTATGTAAGTCTGAATGTCCATGTAAAATTCAGGAAGTAATAACTCAATTATATATTATGCTGAGCCGTTACACTTGACTGAGAGTAATTCAGCCAGAACTTGTTTTGTAATACTGTTACTGTGCTTATGTGTAGTACAATTTCTTTATTGGATTAACTGAAACCTACGTAAGTGAGGACATATGTTATGTGTAGGGTTTGTTTGCTGGAAGATTTATTCTGTTTGGTATCACGATGGACAGATGATGGTGGCCGTCATCATCTAGCCTTTTCCCAACTATGTTGGGGTCGGCTTCCAGTCTAACCGGATGCAGCTGAGAACCAGTGTTTTACATGAAGCGACTGCCTGTCTGACCACCACAACCCAGTTACCTGGGCAACGTGACAGCCCTTGTTGTCAGACTTTCTGGCTTCTGAACTACCCCCGTATGAACGATGCCAAAGATGTTCAAATTTGACAGCCGAAGACCCACCAGTTTATCGGGCCATCCTATGACAAGATGGTCACCCATCCACGGATCGACCGCGCCAAGCGTTGCTTAACCTTATGATCGATCGGTCCGTGCGGCTTTGACTTAGCCACGAGCTCTTGATGGCCATATTCCCAAATTTTGGGGGAATTTTCGTTTGTCCCACTGACTTCATCCCCCTACGTTTTTAAGTACTCTTGTTCCTGATTTATCTTACCGTTAAAACAATCAGTCTCAAGTTATGTGGTTGGAGCAAAGGACAAAAAAATAATCTATACTAATATTATAAAGCTAAAGAGTTTGTTTGAACGCGCTAATCTCAGGAACTACTGGTCCGATTTCAAAAAATCTTTCAGTGTTAGATAGCCCGTTTATTGAGGAAGGCCATAGGCTACTTTTTATACGGGTGCGCCGAGTAGTTCCCATGGGAAAGCGGGTGAAACCGCTGGCGGAAGCTAGTAACAAATAAATACTAGGCGGATGAACTGGAATGTGCCATTGTTTGGAGTTTGTGTAGTTAGATTTCATGTATGTCGGCCTCGTTTGATCTCTGCAACCATTCCAACATTAAGAATGGTTCCGAGATCAGACGAATTAGCAGCATCTCCACAGGAAGGAAACATACTGAATATCGCCTGTTTATTAATCTATTCTCCTTTGATACTTGGCAGCTTTAGCCGACATCAGAGATCTGAGAGAATGGTCTTCAGACCTATTTAGAGCTAAACAATATGCTAACTATCGATCATTGTTTTAAATCATATTTCTCCAGCAATTCGCAATATGAAAGCGTATCAATGAATAGTATGATGCCATCCTAGCCGATTGTCGGCCACAGTAGCTGTTCTCATATAAGGAGATCAGCCAGCTGCGCAGGACATATTATAGTGCTCAAGCATTTGTGCAGACACAGGTGCACTCTCTATTCCCTCACTCTCATAGCCCAATGGGACGGCAATCCGACACGACCGGTGAGAGATCAGGCGCAGGACCGACATTAACGTGCTCTCCGATGCACGGGTGTATCAAGCACCAACTTCCAACTCCGGGCTGCTTTGTGAAAGTTTCTAAAACCCACAAAGCGATTTCGGCCCGTCCCGGGAATCGAACCCGAGACCTCGTGCTCAGCAGTCGGCTATGCGACTGTACTACGTACAAAAGAGACTCCCATAATAGTTTTCTCGTGTGTAAAGGATGAACGAACAAATAACCGAAAATCCTTTGATGTTCACTCGTGTGTACGTAATGAGAGGGCGATTATCTTAACGGTTTTGTAGTCCTTGGCCATAGACACTAGTGATTTTAGAAACCGCTCTAAAATTAAAGGCACGATTGGAAACTAAATAAAATAATGTTCCAGATTAGTCAAGAGAATGAACTTTACTTGGTCACACAAGGTTCTAGAGCTAAGTACGTTTGTTCATTCACAAATAATCTTAAGGAGATGAGCCTAACTTTGATGTAAGGTTCCATAAAGACACTGAGATGTAGTCTTGATTTCCTTATTCTTTCTCAAACCAAAATCTACTTAAGAAGATAAAGGTTTGCACCAAACCTCTTCTTTGTAGTTCCCAAACTTTACGTCAGTATTTAGTCTTATCGTTCAGACATAACTTTTTTCGAAAGCATACTACACCACAAGTTTTAATTGTTCTAATGAAAGTACTTCTAATTTACCCATCATAACTTGTGCTAACTTTCAACAAAACGCTTCAATTACGTCCGTTGTTCTCAGATTATGTAATCGCTGTAAACGTTAGCTATTTTTGACTAAGTTTGTAAGAGAAACTGCGCCCTCAATCATGAACATGTGATGGGCTTCCGTTGTAACTATGTTGCCTTGTATGTTTGTATTTTTATGACGAGTTGCACCATTTAAGTAACTATAACATTTAACGGTCATTTTCACAGGAGATAGTGATGTAGAGAGCTATGTGACAGATCATGCCTTAGAAAAGTAATCAAAATTAGAAACATTTCTATGGCACTATCTGCCAGATAGCTGTATAAAACTTTATCTGGAACCTGTGAAACAGGTCGTAACCAAGCCAAAAATGTGGTGGCGATTTCACGGATGGTCATGGTTTGGTTATCGTTATAAAACGGTGCAATCCAGCTTTAGAGTTTTATAGTCCCAGAAACCAAAAAGAAAGAAAGAAAACACAATTATTCGTGCAGCTATAATATTATAACGCATACAGACACAAAGTACTATCAACGAATGACATGTATGACCCTAATTAACCAAATTCTCGTAGAGACAATCAATTACAATAAGGTCACCTTCACCTCTTAATTTTAATAGACCAAATATCTTTTGGATTCCTTTCGTAATCTATTATTGGAGGCAGTTAAGTATAACTTCGTTTCATGATCTCAAAATTGAAATTATATGACCAAAATGCCTTGTCAAGACGGAAAATCCTCAAAATCTCTCCTTTACAACGCCTATTAAAACTACAGGTGGTTGGTATGTGAAGACAGAATAGATTATTTAGCTAAACATCATACTTTCCCATACTCTTCGATCTAACAAAACATACCGTTTAAAAAGACAATTAAACGGGCACAAATATGCGTGAATTCCTAACCATATTCGCGTCAAACTATCTTAATATGGTGTCGACAAGTAAAAGCTTAAATACGGGCTCAATTGAGCGTGCAGTAATATCTTTGATTAATATTCATGCTGATTTGCATGAATCTGAATGTTATGAGAAAATGCAGTAAAAGATAGATGCATGAATCAATTAAAATGAGTCGAAATGAGATGTATAGATTGCAATATGGGTCAAATTAAGTATGGGTGACGAATGAAAATAGCGAGCCTTAGTAAGGGTCCTTTGGCATAATAAGGAACTCTTACCAAATAACTGGCTTCTGCCCACAGTCTAACCCGCGATTTTCGCGTTCGCGTTATGGGCACGCCAAAACTCCTGAACCGATTTAGATGATGTTAGGTAGACAGATAATCTAGAACTTTAGACAAGACATAGGCTACATTTCACTCAGTTACGGGAAGAGGTTCTCCCGGGACATGATTCAAATCATAATTTGCTTAGAGAGCCTTTATAAATATGGAAAAGTAAAAGTGAATTTAATTTCAGCGGAGAAATTATCATCGGAGCACAGTGGGAACAGCCAGTCTAACGGGCCTACGCCCACCGGGGAACTTCGCGGCGAGAGGTTCACACTCTCGCTCACTAAAGGCACACAGGTGAGTAATGTACCTACCGATGTACAGACAACAGCAGGTCTCGGCACCCGAATCTGTCAAATACATTAACCTACCACTATTGTGATAAGGTTGAAAATCTATAGCAGAGATTTGTCAGACTGTTGTAACTTGATGTACTGTCTGTACCTACTGAATTTGCGGTATTTATTTGTGAATCATATGTGAGGTATTTTTGTGTACCAGGATATAAGTGCGAGTGTCTTATTTTGATGTCGTTTCTATTGGCTACGATTGTAATTAGGAATTTCCGATTTGGTGGATTCCATAGCGTGTAAAACATAATCTGTAGAGAAGACTTTTGCATTTAAATATTAGACGAAATTGGCCTTTTACCAATTAGCGCACCTTTTCAACGACTGGAAAAGGGATGACGCCTGTGTTGGTTCTTTCATAGTGTTTTCCTACATCCTGTGGTCATTCTGATCACTATAATGGCTCCTGTCTGGAGCAAAGCCAGGACTAGTCAACCTGGTCTAAATTGACCGTCCTTCAGATGAATTTTCAGACGCTAGCACATCATCTTATCATAAATATGGAAGGTTAATGTTTGATTGGTAAAATTTGACAGGTTCAGGTACCTGCTGTCGACTATACTCAACTCTTAGGGTCAATTCACGCGTCGCGAGACGTATCTTAAAAACAAAGCAAATCGCGAGATGCAGCACCGATCTTGCACGCCGCGCGTCACCGCTGCGTCAAGATGCGTCGCGCTGCGCCGCGCTGAGCCGCGCGGCGTCTCGAGGTGCAGCGCAACGTGTCTGAATTCTCACTATTAAATGTGTATCGTTTCGTGTAGTGAATAAAGTATATTTTGAGTCGCTCTATGTAAAATCTGCGTGCAGCGTCGCGTCGCGTCGCGTCTCGGTGTGAATTGACCCTTAAGTTCATATATGAAAATTAGTACTTAAAAACCCACTGCAAAGACGAAATGAAACAACATATTCGTCAGGACTTTCTTGCAAAGAGTCCCCATGTTTCCGCCGGGAGCGCTGAACCGTGGTTGACCCTGTTTATCCTTGTTCCGACACCGTGACGAATGAGTTAAATACGACTGCTGTTTCTAAATGTACAGTTTTATGTTTTAATTTATTACTGTTGTCACTGAAATGAGTGATACCCGAGTTTTTTTAATTTTATGTAGACCGAATAACGTGTTATGTTAGATACACTCTTGTATGGCGATGGCTAGATATTAGATTGATGGCACAATTTAGTTAAAAGGCTAGCTGTTTGATTTTGTTTGAACAGCGATTTCAACCAACTGGCTGCGATATAGATATTATATAGAGTTTATTGAAAAAAAAAAACAGTCAAAATCCAGTCTGTTCAGTAAATAGAAATAAAGTAACCGTTAACGAATCTATTTTTTTTCTAGGGTCTAGGCTTTACGTTAATAGGCGCTGAGGGTATACCAGAGACAGAAGGCTACCTTCAAATACGGAGTATAGTGCCGCACAGCCCTGCCTGGATCGATGGTAAGTTACCAATGCCGCTCACGATTTTCAAAATACTGTGGAACTCTTGCAGATTGAGTTAGAATATGCCTTATGAAGGCTGCAGACACGATTATAGAACTTAGGCAATCGAGTTTACCGAAATATACTTAAACGCGAGCTTTACTTGAAACTACTGTTTACTTTGAATATTGAGAAAATTAATAAAAAACTGACGTGTATGTTTTCGTTAAAGTGTTCCTTAATTGTGATTGTAAGATGACGTTTCATCATCATTCAGTATCTATTATCTAGGCTTCTGTAGACCTGGGTCACTCGTTCACATCCTTGGTTGATCATCATCAGATAGCTGATAATAACGACTTAACCCTTCCAGGAGCATTACGTCCCGGTGACGTAGTGGTGGGAGTGGGCAACCGCGGCGTGCGAGGGTTGTCCCACGCGCATGTCGCTCAGATCTTCCAGTCCATCACTCCTGGGACTGACGTCACGCTGCATCTTGTTAGAGGTTGGTTTAATATTTCTTTTTATTAATTAATTATTCGGACCCAAGTGGTTTTCTAGTCTAAACGATACTGTTGCATATAAATCTTACATAATAGCATAATATTATAAATGCGAAAATAACTCTGCATATCTCTCGGGCTTTCACACCAAAACTGCTGATCAAATGAAATATGGTAAAAATATATTCTAGAGTCTCAGAGAGGACATAGGCTACTTTTACTTATTCAGGAGCGGGATGTAGTTCCCTCGGGACGCAAGTGGAACCGCGGAGAACAGCTTGTGAAACTATACACTTGCTAGATTTCTTGCTGCTAATTTAGTGAAAAAGATATTGGATTCCGTTCTCCCACTATATCCTTTTTTGGAAAGAAAGAACTGTCATATGTACAGACGACAGCTCATCAAGTTACCACAATCTATCAAATTTCTGCAATCGATTTTCAACCTTATCATAATGGAGGTAGGTTAATGTTTGACTGGTAAAATTTGACAGATTCGTGTACGTTGACCTGCTGTCATCTGTATATTACCCCAAAAACTCTTCACCATCATTATAAGAAATGTAACCTGTCATACTTATTTATAATGACATTTATTCCTAGGTTACCCTCTATCCTTCGACTCGGAAGACCCGAACACGCGGGTTCTAAGCACGCTAGCAGTGGACGCGACCACGCCTGCTACTTCAGACGCTGTGGCCATGCAGCAGCTCACCAGGGCTTTGAGAACCAGGTGAATATTGGAAGAGTATAGTTAGCTAAGTCAACCATTCTGCATAAAATTGTAGCCTTATTGTTTACGACTAACGTTTTTGATGATCGTATTGACATGAATTTTGGAAGTCGCCAAAATCAATTTTGTAATAGGCTGAGAAGTATATGAGAAATCACACTGAAACTGTGCTAGGACTATTCTGAGCTATAATTTTCCGAACGTGGATCAAATGTGCTGGATCGCTTAATTTTTAATCAAAGATCAGAAAGTTAAAATTGCTCATCTTAGCATGTCTATGAAATTGCCCACATCTCGGTTGAACTAACAATTTTCACTATACTTTTGAAACACAATTTATTTTTACTAGGCTACATAAGGGTGAAGACACCCATATTTCCACCAATATTTTTTGAAAAACTTATAAATGTCTAATTATCTCTGGAACCAACAATCTTAATTCAAACCAATTCCTTAGTACCAAGAACAATCTAGATCCCTACTCAGGTCGGCCTACAATTCCAGGTTCAACCTGGATTCCCCGAACCACGAGCCCCAGTCCCAGGGTCGGGACAAAGTGGACAACGGACCCACCCCCCACAGCCCTGGACAGCGGAGAATGATGTCCAGGTCCTTCGATCTGGATGAACTGACTATAAATGATGATAATCAGGAGCTGCCGAGATGTCCTTCGCTGGATCATGTACTGTCTTTGGCTAGTGGTGAGTTTTTTTTGTTATTGTTTAAAAGGACGAACTTCTATATCTATTTTTAATGTAGGTAATAGGTATTTAATAGCTGAATTGCTCTGTAATTTAGTGTTATTGATTTTCCGTCTGAAAAGTTGTTAAAAAATACTGGACTCCTATTTCATATTTTCTCTTCTAAAATAATAAAAACACTGTTTTGTTCAAATTATACAAACCATCATTTATAAAATTAAAAAAATATTTTTAAAGGAATATTATCCTGTGACATTTGTATAATATCAGTTAATATGAATTTGTTAATAATAGCATTTATTGTTCAACCGTGACAATTTTGAAATTTTATTATAAAAACTATAACAATGTAATATCATTAGAAAAACTGGATAACCTGTACATTATATATAATATTTGCACACCTAATTAGGTAATGATACAGTGCACTCTTTATTTATTTGTAACATCTTTTATACATGTATTATGCAAATAAATGATTTGATTTGATTTGATATCATCTTAACTTCAGAGAGTATGTTTAATAATAAGAGTTTACAACTTTCCTTAAAACATAAATTATGTTAATTACATTAATCTCATTAAAAAGTTAATCTTAACGAATCAAACCTGTTATTTGAATAAATGTGATCCAATTATCTAAACCAGTCTTTAACTCAAAACTAGCTTTATTGCTATAGTCATTTATTTCAATGCATTTGTATGATGATGATGGCGTCCTAGCCGATTATCGGCCACGGCGGCGGTTCTCATATAAGGAGATCAGCCAGCTGCGCAGGGCACGCACATTTGCTGTGACACAGGTGCACTCCCTATTCCCTCACTCTCATAACCCGATGGGGGGGCGCCCGACACGACCGGCGAGAGATCACAAGCAGGACCGACATTAACGTGCTCTCCGATGCACGGGTGTATCAATACACATATTATGATCACCATCGTCTATTGATATGCACCATAATAATAGTAACTCTAGTGCTTTGCCAAGTCGTAGTCATGAGGCTGATTGTGTCTATTCAATGAAGGCGCTAAATACAAATAAATATAATGCTGTCTCATTGAAATCGACACGAACAGACCTAAGTTTAGAAGAAAAAGTACCCGTAAAAAACTAAATCCGATATTCTAGTAAAATGGGGCTTATGGGATGTACAGAATTCGTCATCATCAGCCTTTTTATCGTCCCACTGCTGGGCACAGCCCTCCTCTCATACAGAGAAGGATTGAGCGTTAAACACCACACTTGCACAATGCGCGTTGGTGGTTTTAGACTTAACAGTCCAGGTTTCCCCAATATATTTTCCTCTACCTTTAATCAGTATCCAAGATATACTTAGAAAGTACATATAAACTTAGAAAAATTGCATTGGTACTTGCCAGACCTAGAATAAAACCCTCACACACATACTTGAGCGGTTGGTGCTTTACCCACTTGTCCACCACGTCATGCGCTAGAAAACTCATTTCAATAATATTATTTATTTCCAGAACATCAATCTCGAGCGGACAACAGCACATCAAACGAGCCGGGTCGAGAACTGGTGCTGACCCTACGACGTGGTGCCGCCGGCTTCGGCTTCACCATCGCCGACAGTGTGCACGGACAGAAGGTTAAAAAGGTAAACGAAATAAGGAAAGGAAAATAATGTATAGAGATATGTACATATTTTTGAATAGCGATGTTGACATTTAAACATGTAATTGATAGTTGAATGTAGTCATTTCTAGTTGTTACCCCCCGTGGAAACTACTTCCCAAACCCGGAAAAAAACAGCCTATGTCACCCGGGTAGCTTGCCAACAATTAAAGAATTTTTCAAATCAGTTCAGTTGTTTCGGATCCTGGTACCAAAATGTTTCCTCTTTATTACTTTAACTAGCTTTCACCAACGGTTTCACCCGCATACCGTGGAAACTTCTCTGCCCACCCGGATAAAAAGAATTTTTCAAATCCGACCACAAGTTCCCGAGATTAGGCGCGTTCAACCAAACAAACAAATTAACTATTCAGCTTTATAATATTAGTATAGATTCACGCGATTTTTTCACTAATCGGTAGCTAGACTAGGCTATATTTTTTCCACTTACGGGAAGAAGTCCCGCGGTACACGGGTGAAACAACCAATAAATCTATACTAATATTATAAAGCTTAAGAGTTTGTTTGTTTGTTTGTATGTTTGTTTGAACGCGCTAATCTCAGGAACTACTGGGCCGATTTTAAAATTCTTTCAGTGTTAGATAGCCCATTTATCGAGGAAGGCTATAGGCTTAGACTTTTTATCCGGGTGCGCGCAGTAGTTCCCACGGGAAAGCGGGTGAAACGCTGGCGGAAGCTAGTATATAATATAAATAATTAATATTTGTTCAGGTACTAGATCGTAGTAGATGCGCGGGTCTTCGAGAAGGAGACTTGTTGCTTCAGATCGGAGAATCTGATGTCCGTCATGCGCCCCACCAACATGTTGTGCAGGTAAGTGGTGACTAACAGTGTGTTACTAAACATTAATATACGAGTAATGGCATTAATATACGACTAAGGGTGCGTCCTGCGTGGGTAAATCAATGCGAATGCGAAGCGAAATGAAAAATGTGCACTGCGGTGTTCCGTGCCGCGCAACGTAACCTAGGCCACTTCAAAAGAAATTGACACGACGCTTCACGTTCGCATATTTTTGTCGCTCACATAGGTCGCACCGTAAGACCCATTTTCACCGACACATTTTGTTAAAACAACTGTTTACTTAAGAAAACCAAATGTTTATGTAATTGTACAGACGACAGCACATCAAGTTACCACAATCTGTCAAATTTCTGCGATAGATTTTCAACTTTATCACAATAGTGGAAGGTAGATGTTCGATTGGTAAAATTTGACAGATTGGTATACGTTGACCTGCCGTTGTCTGTACGTTAGATCGAATAGATAACTGTCACTTTAATTTTACATATAATTAATTTCAGTAGCATTGTTAAAACAAGATAGAGGTTTAAATAGTTCAGTGTTTTCCATAGTTACCACTTCTTCATGCAACTTCTACATAAACTTCTTCAAGTAATGTTATCACTTTGTAATATGAGTACTGAATTATTAACTTTGGATTACTCCGTAGCAACAGGCTTGCTTGAAATCTGTCTGACTTTAAGAAAGTTTTTACAAAGCACCCCAGAATCTAGAATTTGTTGATTGATATAACTGTGCATCGTATGTTGTCCATTAAATAAACAATCTATAGCCTATTTTCTTAATAAAATATAGTATGAATTATCCATAGGTGCTGAAAGACTGTCCAGCGATGCATGAGACAACGTTGCGCGTATGGCGACGGAACAATGCCGCCGCTAGAGCACCCAGGAGCCGGTCTGCTACGAGAGTACAGCCTGCTTCTAGTAAGTATTAGTTCGTTTATTTTACTAACGTGTTTTATTTTTCTTATTATTTATTTTACATTAAGTATAGTAACTCATAGGTATAATATTATAAAAAAATTGTACAGAGGCCAATATTGAGGTGAATGAAGAAGTTACATGTATAGTTCAAGTTAAACTTTTTGTCGTCCCGGAATGTTGCACGATTTTGTCTCTCTGCATAAAGCAATTTAGGGTATCAATGGGTGTGGAAAAGGAAGAGGTATGGGTGACATGCATGTACTTGTTTGCGAGAACTATATCAAAGGTTTTATTTGCGTATGTTTATTACTGACGCACGTAGTTGAAATAAAGTATTTCCCCTGACTATTTCCCGCTTTAGAATGCTGCAAATTCATCTTCATTTAGATCGGTTATTTTATGTAAAGTTGCTCTGAAATTTTCAAATAATTTCATTGCATCATATTGTGAACTTATCTCTTTGTGTCTAAATCTCTGTCGTCTAGATAAACTACAAAAAATAATTATAATATTTAAATATAATTGTTTATTGCAGCTGCATCAAACAACAATCTCATTAGAAGTAAGACGCCGACTGCAGAACAACTACGCTCACCGAACCTACACACACAAGACTCGTTAAGAGATCGACTGAATGGCATGAACTCAGGTAAGTTGTGTAATGTAATAAATAAGTATATAATAATTGCCATTATACTTTCTGTCTATCAGGACTATGAAAGTAGCCTCTTTTATTCTTCAATCCATTAACATACTCTAACATACTTATGCAGATTATAGCCCATTGATCCGTGAATGAGTATTAAGGTTCTGCTTATATTTTAGAAGTAACCCTTAGATGAAGCTTTACACATTGGCCTACTTCAAAAAAGTTTCTCAATTCTAATAACATTTTGTCAACAGAAGCAACATACGCAGTCCCCGAACACAAAAACCGCGAACGAGAAAGCCTAATAGACAGGCGCCGTCGAAGCAGCACTCCTGGAGGACGTCTGACCCTTCCTGTCGTCACACCCTGGACGGAACCCCAGCCAGACAACCAGTGGCAAGAACGAGAAACCTGGGTCGACAACTCCAACATACGAAACTGGGCAGAAAACGCCCAAAAGTGGGACGAAAACGGACAGAAATGGGACGAGAACGGACAAAAGTGGGAACAGAACGGACAGAAATGGGACGAGAACGGACAAAAGTGGGTCGAAAACGGGCAAAAATGGCAGGAGAACGGGCAGAAATGGCAGGAAAATGGGCAGAAATGGGTGGAAAATGGACAGAAGTGGGATGAGAGTGCTAATGGGAATAGATGGGAGAATAACGAGAGGTGGGGCAATGGTAACTGGGGGGAGGTACCTACCCCTACTGTACATGTGGATATGAATGCGGCTTATTGGCGGGGGAATGCTAGTGTAGCTGATAGCAGTGATAATGGAGGTAAGCTAACACCAATATATTTTTGAAGTGAAAACTTCTTTAGCGGCGTTGAGCACTTTTTGTATGGGGAAAAATATAAAAACTCGCGACAGGTGTCACGTGACCGAAATGTGAAACCCGAAATCGTGAAACCCAAAATCGTGATACCCGAAGTCGTGAAACCCGAAATTCTATAGAAATTCCGTAAGTACAGGTCGGTAAGATATTTTATGACGTTTCAAACATGTGAAATTTGACAATAGTGTCAGGCTTAGTAATTATCATTTAAAATCATAGATGGAGTTTGGGTTTTTATTTTTATAAAATGAAATGGTGCCGGAGTATCTTTAGGTTAGCATCCAGGCCACAGCAATAAACTCAAAATATATATATTTGAATAATTTTAGCTCAACCAGAACCCTCAAAATCGAGGAAAGACATGTGAGAAGAAATGTGTTGCGCCATCTATAATTTTTCAAAGTCAAGTAGTTAGTCAAGTATGAAAGTACGAGTATAGTTTTTATTCTTCAAAATCATAGATGGAGTCGTGCTTAAATTTTGATTATATTTAATCGTGCTGGGGTATACCTTCCAGTACAGTCATAGGGACAAAAGTTTTTTTTGAGAAACTCTCAATATCGAGAGCAAGACGTGATGGCAGTAAAAAGTAGTTGTGCTCTTTCTTCATTCTATAATCTCAAAAAAATATTAAAAACGCATAAAGTTAATATTCATGTTTTCACTTCTGCC
>NWSH02000162.1:10086190-10118445 GCA_002382865.2 Heliothis virescens | reverse complement strand
ATCTTTAGGTTAGCATCCAGGCCACAGCAATAAACTCAAAATATATATTTGAATAATTTTAGCTCGACCAGAACCCTCAAAATCGAGGAAAGACGTGAGAAAAAATGTGTTACGCCATCTATAATTTTTCAAAGTCAAGTAGTTAGTCAAATATGAAAGTACGAGTATTATTTTGTATTCTTCAAAATCATAGATGGAGTCGTGCTTAAATTTTGATTATATTTAATCGTATCGGGGTATCTTTAGTTTATCTTGCAGTACAGTCATAGGGACAAAATATTTTTTTGAGAAACTCTCAATATCGAGGGCAAGTGATGACAGTAAAAAGTAGTTGTGCTCTTTCTTCATTCCATAATCTCAAAAAAATATTAAAAACGCATATAAAACGCAAACTGGTGGCCCATTGTGAAGGATACGCAGAACTACATGGCCTGACATATAATTGTAAAAAGTCAGAAATCATGGTTTTCGAGGCTGGGGGTAAAAACACTAGTGCTATACCACCCGTTGCACTCAATGGGGGTATCCCATTGAGTGCAACGGGTGGTATGGTGGTGGATTAAAGAGGGTTTATAAGTTTAAATACCTGGGCCACTTATTGACCCCCAAACTCCACGACGATGACGACATTGAACGGGAGCGGAGAGCGTTGTCGATTAGAGCGAACATGCTGGCCCGCAGGTTTGCACGTTGTTCCCTTCATGTAAAGATCACACTCTTCCGAGCCTACTGTACATCTTTCTACACGTGCAGCCTTTGGGCCAGATATACTCAAAAAACGTACAACGCTCTCCGAGTTCAATACAATAACGCGTTTAGGATACTGTTGGGGCTGCCACGCTTCTGTAGCGCATCAGGGATGTTCGCTGACGCACACGTAGATTGCTTTTATGCGACAATGCGAAAGAGATGTGCTTCTCTGGTGCGCAGGGTGTGGTCCAGCTCCAACAGTGTCCTGAGCATGATTGCTGGGCGTCTGGATTGCTCATACGTGAGACATTGTTGTGCCGTCTCGCATGGGATGAAGCAGCAGTGATCCGAGTTGTTTTAATTAAATAAATTGTGAAATGTTACTAACATAGTTTTAAGTAGGTAATACTAACATCATTGAGTCATGGTTACTCGAATAAAGAATTTAATTATTATTATTATAAAGTTAATATGCATGTTTTCACTTCTGCCAGCACTCCCGGAGTGCAACCCGGTGTTTTTTTTTTTTTTTGTTAGCCTGTATTGTCTCACTGCTGGGCAAAGGCCTCCCCCAAATTCTTCCATTCTTCTCTATCTAAAGCATGCTGCGGCCAGTCAACGAGAAAATTGACCAAGTCATCCCGCCAGCGCTTCCGAAAAAAATAATTGCCAGTATTTTTTAATTTACAAAAATGTTGTATAACATTTCGCTAGGAATATATTTTTGTTATGCATATTATAACCATTTCTCTAGCAATAGTTATATTAAAAATGCCTGAATATTGGTATTTTGAAGACATAACCACAATTCAACATAACCACTTATTACAAATCTATATATATTTGTCCAGGTTTCCCGGAAGACGGTATGTTACATTCTCCAACGACGGCAGCTATGGGTGGTCTCACGAGACAGTCTCCTTCCACCAGCAGGATAAGACCACATTCACCATCTAATTCTACTGGTAAGTTCATCTATACTAATATTATAAAGCTGAAGAGTTTTTTTGTTTGTTTGAACGCGCTAATCTCAGGAACTACTGGTCCGATTTGAAAAATTCTTTCAGTGTTAGATAGCTCATTTATCGAGGAAGGCTTTACTTTTTATCCGGGTGCGCGCAGCAGTTCCCACAGGAAAGCGGGTGAAACCGCTGGCGGAAGCTAGTCATAGATAAAGTTTGTTTTTTAGCGTCTTAAACCCTGCATCGTCCTGTCCTCCTGTTATCTCTCATCAGGGACATAGGGTCACAGAAGATTTTTCCATTCCTTTCGATAAAAAAACTCCGGGTTGCACTCCGGGAGTGCTGGCAGAAGTGAAAACATGAATATTAACTTTATGCGTTTTTGATATTTTTTTGAGATTATGGAATGAAGAAAGTGAACAACTACTTTTTACTGTCATCACTTGCCCTCGATATTGAGAGTGTCTCAAAAAAATCTTTGGCCCTATGACTGTACTGGAAGGTAAACTAAAGATATCCCAACACGATTAAATATAATCAAAATTTAAGCACGACTCCATCTATGATTTTGAAGAATAAAAACTATACTCATTCTTTCATACTTGACTAACTACTTGACTTTGAAAAATTATAGATGGCGCAACACATTTTTTCTCACGTGTCTCTTCTCTATTTTGAAGGTTCTGGTTGAGCTAAAATTATTTAAATATACAGTTTGGGTTGGCCTGGATGCTAACCTAAAGATACTCCGGCACCATTTCATTTTATAAAAATAAAAACCCAAACTCCATCTATGATTTTAAACGATAATTACTAAGCCTGACACTATTGTCAAATTTCACATGTTTGAAACGTCATAAAATATCTTACCGACCTGTACTTACGGAATTTGTATGGAATTTCGGGTTTCACAATTTTGGGTTTCACATTTCAGTCACGTGATACCTGTCGCGAGTTTATATATTTTTCCCCATACAAAAAGTGCTCAACGCCGCTAAAGAAGTTTTCACTTCAAAAATTAATTTACATATTTCAAACAAATTATCAGTCGACTAAAAGTTTGCAGTGTGCGAGGCTCTCTAACAGTTTTATTATTTTTGATCAAACACTACTGTAAATTGCTTGCTTCCATATGGACTACAAATAGACGTGAATTGAGTCCGAGCGATGGTAAAGTAGTCAGTGAGCCATAGAACTTCATATAGTGCGATGTGCGCTCGAATATTAAAATGACACGGTGAAAATAAAGTTAAATAGCCATTTTTCAATACAATTATTTTAAGTAATACCACTAAAACTAATTTCCACCAGGTCGTCTCCGAAGTCACTCCCCTTCCAACACGAGCGCGACAGACCGGCTGCTATCGAACTCGCCGTCCGCGCGGCTGCAGAGCCAGTCGCCGTCCAACAACTCCTCCAACAGCAGGATCAAGTCCTCACCTCTCAGGTAACAGGACCTTGGGGTTCATAAGTAGCATAGACTAAATAAAATATCTGGATAATAGTAGGTATCAAAATTGAAGAGCTCGTGGCTCAGTCAAAGCCGTGCGGATCGATCGATCATAAGGTTAAGCAACGCTTAGCGCGGTCGGTCCGTGGATGGGTGACCATCTTGTCATAACGAGTTCTTCCAGATAAACTGGTGGGTCCCGGCTGTCATTTGAACATCTTTGGCAGTCATTACGGGTAGTCAGAAAGTCTGACAACCAGTCTTACCAAGTATCGGGTTGTCAGTAACTGAGTTGTGGAGATCAGATAGGCATTCGCTCCATGTGTAATATTGGTAATACCGGTTAATGCCTCGTTGAGGATTCGGGTTCGACTCCCGGGTTGGGTCGAAATCGCTTTGTGGGTTTTAGAGACAAAGCAGCCCGGAGTCTGGAAGTTGGTGATTGATACATCGTGTCGCACGTTAGTGTCGGTCCTGCTTGTGTTNCCAACATAGTTGGGAAAAAAGCTAGGCAGATGAGTAGGTATCAAAATTAAAATAAGATAATTTTAGCTAGTTTCTTTACCTTGTTTTACCAATATTCGCAGACAATACATACAACATGTATTAAAAGCGCGAACCTCCATTTTTGGTCGAGTAACTTACCTAAAAGCTTCTTCTAAATCTGACTACTATGCTGAAAACTGCATCAAAATCGGTTCAGCCAAATGCGAGATACATTGCTTATATATGCTAGATCGGGCACAAACGTAGAAACATAGATACATACAGGTCAAATTGTGGCCTAGCTAAGTTGGTTAAAAAACTATTTTAATGCAAAATGTATTGTTACAGGCTACGTGAATCGTCGCCGTCCCGTCACATGCATTCCCCGGTGTCGCGACAGTCGCCCTCGTGTTATGAGAATGAGACGCAACCCAACACGCTGTATGTTGCTAATTACCCACAGGTAGGTTTCATATGAGCTTTACTTTAATTTATTAGTAGCAGAAATGTACTTTGAATAAATGAATTTTATTTTTTATCTTGTAACCGCACCCACTGTCGAAACTATGATATTTCGCAATAAAAAGTTTTTTACAGTTACATTTAAATTGTAAGAAGTTTCGGAGCTAAACAAGGACATCAGAAATTACTTTGTGGGATATTATAACCGCCAATCATAAGATCACGCCTCATATTGAATGTTAACTTAGGTAAAACATGAAAAAACCATTTATATTTGAATTTCCCGCTTCTAGTGGTCGCATTCACCTTAAAGAAGTACCGAATCGTTTTGTCCACGGATGGTAGCTTATGTTGGGAAGTTTGTTCCACAATTTCTTCCCAGCTAAAACACTGATAAGAGGAGACGCGCAGGCGTTTTCGACTATTGAATAAATATTATGTATTGAAAGCAGTTTTGTTATAAAGGCTATATCGATGCCTTAGAGTGAAAACCTCGCAAGTGTAAGACTTTTCAGGAGGAACATGTAGGATGTTCTTTGCGAAGTTATCTTCCTAGAAACGAGATAAAAAAAATGGGGAAAAAATTGCATTTCTGAGGTTTTCACTCTAAGACGACGATATACTTTGTGATACAGCAGTTGTCTTTTGCAGTGCTGTCGGCTGTTTGGTTTCATTCTAGATCACTCCTAACAAATTCAGATATCTAAGAGAAAAGTGCTGATTCTAGCCTATATTCATCACTTTTTATCGTTTAGTAATCTTTTAACAGAATTGCTGTTAAATTGTTGTATTTAAATCCACCATTCCGGAAAGTAATACACAATAATCATGCGTCTCATCTCCTTCAGGTGGAAGCCGGCGGTGCAGGTGGTCAGGACCCGGAAGCCGATGTGCTGGTGCGGCTAGCACGAGGAGCTGCCGGCTTCGGCTTCCGTATCGTCGGAGGTACTGAAGACGGCAGTCGGGTTGCTGTTGGATATGTCGTGCCTGGTATGTTTTCCATTATATTTTTATTTTCCTGACTAGTTTTTAGGGTTCCGTACCCAAAGGGTAAAACGGGACCCTATTACTAAGACTTCGTTGTCTGTCTGTCTGTCTGTCCGTCTGTCTGTCTGTCTGTCTGTCTGTCTCCACGCTGTATCTCACTAACCGTGATCGCTAGAAAGCTGAAATTTTCACAAATGATGTATTTCTGTTGCCGCTATAACAACAAATACTAAAAATGAAAAAAAAATAAAGGGGGATGGGGTACGGAGCCCTTCATGCGCGAGTCCAACTCGCACTTGGCCGGTTTTTCCTCGCGGTTAAACCTGCGTCTTGTGGAATGGAAAGTAAAATACATCGAACCGTGCCCCCTGATAAAGTTTAGCTTCAAGAAATTTTTAAATCGGTTCACTAGTATCAGAGCCTTTAGGGTAGAGACGCCAGCACATGTACCTCAATCTGACGATTTTTTTATTAGATTTTAACCTTATCACAATAATGGAAGATTTATGTTCGATTAGTAAAATTTGACAGATTCGGGTAGGTTAACCTGCTGCAAAACAAACAGGCAAATGAAAAATGCTTCTTCTCTTTTATATTGAGCGAATTATGAGCGGCAGCCAACGCGCGGTTTCATGCTAATATTGTTGTCCACCCAAATATTAATAGCGACGTGAATCAATCAATATATGATGGATGTAATACGATGATACGTACTTTATACGGAATGATACATATAACCTAGGCTTATATGTATCATTCCGTATTTTATTCCCAAAAAACGAATTCTAAACCCCATAATTCCAGGCGGTCCAGCCGACGGTCTCCTGCGACCCGGCGACCTGCTGACGTCAGTGGACGGCATCCCGCTGGCCGGCGCCACGCACACCCGCGCCGTCTCCTACGTCTGCCAGGCCGCCTCCAGGGGACATGTGAGTCTTCATCTGCCTAGCCTTTTCCCTACTATCACTTTATTTAGATCGGCTGCCAGTTTAACTAGATGCTAATGAATACTAGTGTGCCACATGAAGCGGCTGCCAATCTGACCACAATCCAATTACCCGGGCAAGCCGATACCCCTTGATAAGACTGGTTGTCAGACTTTTTGGAGACTACTCGTAATGACTGCCGAAAATCTCCAAATGATGGCAGGGAGCTACTAATTTAACGCGCCTTTAGAAACACGAAGAAACTCATGACAAAATCCCAAAGGGGAGTAGATGGCCTGCACCCCAGGTGCACCGGCTCGGAAACTGGTCCTCCCCCCGGACGTATCCATAAGGGAACTCCAGCCCCGGACACACGTGGACCCTAGGAATATCCCCTTGAGATATTATAGTCAATTTAATGTTTATTGTTAACACAGGTAACATTAGGAGTGAGACACAATCGGGCAGATATCCAGCCACTCGGCCTGCCTACGATGGTGGCGCCACACCCACACCAACCCTTATTAACGTAAGTATACATTTATTATTGTTTTACAGACAAACACATTTATCGTACAGTTAAATTCATTCAAGATATGAATGATTGTTAATATGAATATAATCACATTTAAATGTTTATAAAACACTATTTGACAATTTTACAGATTCCAAATACGGATCTGCATAGATAGCTATCTGACTGATCATGCCATAAAATTAAAAAACATTTTTATAAAGTTGTCTGGCAGATAGCTATCTAGAACATTATCTGGAACCTGTGAAACTGTCCGTGTAACTAACAAACCCAGTTTTGCTGTAAAAAACCACACGTTTCAAAGAAGATACCTATAATATAGACAACAGCAATTTATGTTCTGTTTTGCTTACATATTCTTCAATTGCATAAATCAATTAAAACGTAAAATAGCACACAAATACTCTATGAAATATTTCACTTCCACGCTAACTTTGGAATATAAGGAGGTCAGAATACAACATCTGGCTAAAATCTCGCGCAAGACGCCGACTGAGGTAAAAGGTTAACGTCTAACCCTTTACCTAACACCATAATATCAATACATTATGCACCTCACATTTAATACTGACATATCCAAGACATATTCAATATACTGTCCTGTCTAGATAATTACAGTTTGGCTAACTCAGATGTGAAACTCTTATGTCCGCGGGTTTCTTAGGGGTGAACAACCCCCGTTGACCCGCGGGGATCATGGGTGTATCACAGACGAATTTGCCAAGCTAAATAATGCTCAATCTCGTGAGTTTGGAACTCACAGGAAATTAAATGCATTTGAAATGACCAATCAACTATTTTATCATGTAGTTTTTTTGCTGTTTCATTCTACTCCTTTATGTATTGCCTGCTTGCTCAAATAGCTCCATAAAAATCCATTTCCATGCCTATAAGTGATCACCACAAAGTATAAAAGTCGTCTGTCTCTCTCCAAGTAAGTACACAATTTATACCTCGTGAAACCGTGCTAACTTGCTAACAAGTAAACAAATCATGTCATTTACAGCGCGGATCCAGCGATGCATCACAACATGCCGCCGGTGTCGTACAACATACTGCACCCCGCGCCCATGTACCCGCCCGCCGCACACGTGCCCATGTGAGTATATTGTACAACTTTACCATGTGCGGGGAAAGATGTAATGTCGTACGATAACCTATGTATACATAAGTATATTAAACATAAGTAATTATATAGCCGTCACTCTCGCGCGAGAGAGGTAACTAAAATATTATAAAAGGTTATATTATGTAAGTTTTGATTTTCCCATTACTGAGTCAATACTTTACCAACTCAGAAGTATTAATCACAACGCTTGTTCTAAGCAAAAGCGAATGAACGAATTGATATGAAAAGTACAGAAATAGGTTACCTTGAAGACAGACTCGAGCAATTTTTTAACGTATGTTTAACCGCGATCGGAATCGAGTCAATTTTATATAAAAAAAAATGTTCTAAAAATATTTAATTAATTTTTATCCTTCTAATTTGTCAGGTACGGTGTCCAATACGACCAGACGACCGGCGGATGGGCGTCAGTACCTTATGACGTGACTGTCACAAGGAACGAAGGCGAAGGCTTCGGCTTCGTCGTCATCTCGTCTGCCAACAAGGCTACCAGTACTATTGGTAAGATTTATCATACGTTTATTGGATCTATTATATCTATTCTGTGATGTCCAGAACTAGGAGTAGGAGTATATTTGACAGACAGCACATAAAAAACATAAACAAGTTTAATGTGTTAAGGACTTTGCACAAGAACTAATCCATTCTAAAAGATAAAAACAGTTCACTATCTGCCATTTACAGAAAAATGGCGGCGGTCAATAAGCTTAAGTTGAGTTTGCAATAGAGCAATGATCTGGCTGTATTATTTTTTTATATTGACCGATATATCGAACTCGTGAGCCCCATGCCGTCTCGTTTACTTGTGTCTCGGTATGCGACTCGCTTGCTCGAGTTATTATATTTCTATGTTTTAAGTGCAGCAGTAGCAGCAGTAACAAACTGCCAACTATTCAACTTCTTCACCCAGTACTCCTCTTTCCAGGGCAACTAATCCCGAACTCGCCAGCCGCCCGGTGCGGGCTGCTGCACGTGGGGGACACCATCGTGGGCATCAACCACGTGTCCATCCGCAACCTGCCGCACCCCGAGGTCGTGGCGCTCATCAAGCACTCCGGCACCGCCGTCACCCTCACCGTGCTGCCTGATGGACGACACTGACGACACGCCCACCGACGGTACTCTGCGCAAATCTACAACACGTCACAGGAGTTATTCTAAGACAGGGGGGTTATATGATCAGTCTGGCATCAGTCAAAACACGGTACATTCTGGACCAGACTGGTGGAATGGACTGACGCCAGACTTATCGTGTAACCTCTCTCTAAGACAAGGGATACACGATCAGTCTGGCGTCAGTCCATTCCATCAGTCTGGTCAGAATCATGGGAGAAGGTGTAACCGGTTGATTGACGGACTGATGGTCCAGAATGAACCGTGTTTTTCGTCCGTCATTCTGGCATCAGCATGAGCTGAGCCAGACTAATGGACTGGGCTAATGCCAGACTGATCGTGTAACCCTTGTCCAAGGTAAAGACGTCAGCAGGTCAATCAATCACAATCTGTGTTGTCGAGGTTAATGTCAGAGGAAAGTCTTACACGGCATTAACTTTAATAAAATTAATAAATTGTTACACAAGACCACCAAGAAGACAGATTCAGGTAGGTTGGTGAGCTAGCGTCAGTACTGATAGCCACTTAAAATAGGCTCTGATTAATATCTCTCCGGTGGTGTCGGAGTGCCGTCCCATCGCGCTATGAGAGTGAGGGAATATATGCACCTGTGTCACAGCAAATATGCCTGCACTATAATATGTCCTGCGCAGCTGGCTTATCGTCTTAGAGAGAACAGATGGCCTGGACTTCATTATAAAATAATCCTGTGTAGTCCTCGAGACTACAAATCGCGGCAATGATATCTAAAAATATTAAGTAAGCACGGTAATATGAAAGCGTAAAAAAAAGTAGATCAATATAATCCGACGGTTTACCGTCACGTCAGGACTCGGTCTTATACGTCTAAGGCCCGGCGCCCACTATCGGCATCGGCAAGGAACAGATAAGGCTGCCGATACAGCAGCCTCAAGCATACCGAAGCGGTATTTTTGTTAATATGACCATATATAATTCCTATTTGCCACCTAAAATCCTCAGTCGTGCCGATGCCGATAAAATGGGCGCCGGGCCTAAGACGCACTCATAGTCTCTTTTCATAATCTCAGATTTACTTAGCAATCTCAAAAATAAGAATATCAAAGTTTTGTGTATTTTTACACAACTTCCCATGATATCTTAAAGGTTATCGAATTGTCGAAATTCATGTTAGATTAGGTTTTTGTAATAACCATAATAATGGTCTATGATTACTAAAACCTTTGTTGAAACTTCGGAGTAAGTCGCTTTATTCAACTTATCAAGCGAGTATACCTCTTGATATTCTCTATCTTCCATCTAAGGGAAAATGAAGAATTACGAGTTTAGAGTTCTGGATATCTAACTGACAGACCATGCTATAGATAGGAATGTTTTTAGAGTTCCGTACCCAAAGGGTAAAACGGGAGGGACCCTATTTCTAAGACTCCGTTGTCTGTCTGTCTGTCTCCAGACTATACCTCATTAACCGTGATAGCTAGAAAGCTGACATTTTCACAAATGATGTATTTCCATTGCCCGCTATAACAACAAAACTAATAATTTAAAAAAAATATATATATTGAGGGGCCCCCATAAACATGTGAAACCCAAATTATAACTTTGTTATTCATAATATATGTATGAAAAACAAAGTTTTTTTTGCTGCCCGAAAAATTATTGTATTTTGGCTAGTTGTAGGTAATAGATACGTTTATTTTTCATAGATAATGGTACGGAACCCTTCGTGCGCGAGTCCAACTCTCACTTGTTAATTTTGATTGCTTTCCTATGGCAGTATCTGTCAGATAACTATCTACAACTTTATCTGGAACCTATGAAACTGGTACTTAGACTTATAAGCAAGAAAGTAGCAAGAATTCGTTCATACATTGCGAAGGTTAAAACCATAGCAAATGCTAAACAGTTTAAGAAAAATATAGCTTTAATAAAAGAATATCTACAGTAGTTTTTAAGTGATAATATTAAGTATTTCAATCGTTTATGTATATTGAAACCGGCAGCTAATGTTATACCCTTGCTCAATGTGTATTTACCTTTTCTAAATAAAATAGAAATATATTTTTAGCAAACTAGTTGAATATTTGACTCCTATATCCTATTTGATATTGAAAATAATTTTACTAGATATGACTTATTTCGTTTGTTTTCTGTCTACATTTTCATTTGCCAATAACAATAAATATGGTATAGTTGATAGATGTTTTTCTACTCATACTGTTGTTGATGAACACATGACCTTCTTAGTTTTGCTACCTTGTTATAATCATACACTTGACAGCATAGTTCTCGTCAAAGTTAATGGCGGCTCGCTACTAACTTCAGAGCACAGGACGCGCATGTGACTCATACTCCTCGCGCACCTATGGTACCCGTTGATATGTACTTAGACAGGGGTTACACGATCAGTCTGGCGTCAGTCCATTCCATCAGTCTGGTCCAGAATGATGGGAGAATGATCGTGTAACCGGTTGATTGACGGACTGATGTCCAAAATGTACCGTGTTTTTTATCCGTCAGTCTGAGACTGATGCCAGAATGACGCTAGACTGATCGTGTAACCCCTGTCTAAAAAGTACAGACATACAAATTGAATTTCCTCCTTCATGGGAAGACGGTTAACAATTGGTTCCGAGCCGTCATAAAGTTTGGTGAGACCCAATTATTTGTTTCAGCTAGTTAATGTGCTAAAAGTAGTTTAATTTTGTATTTTTATGAATTAATCTTTCATAAATTTACACTAAAAGCAGGCTCATAATGATATCTTCCGAAGAAACCCGTTGTGAATCTCTTACACTGTATATATTTACTTACATAATGTAAGTTAGGTTCTAAGTGAAACTTAGCTATAAATCAAGGCCGTCATACAAAAATCTAGGCAGGTTTTTTAAACCTAGTTCATAATTTGAAGTACAGAAAAATCTATACTTTGTGACTACTGAAGGATTTTTTTAAACGCGCTTATCTCAAGAACTACTGGTCCGATTTGAAAAATTATTTCAGTGTTAGATAGCTCATTTATCGAGGATGTCACGAAGTAGTTCCCGTTAGACGCGGGTGAAACTGCTGGCAGGAGCTAGTCTAAAATCATAATGGCAGCTGCAATATTGCAAATGTATTGTTTATTATAATGTTTTAAAGTATAAGATATCAATTCCCTTCCATTGATGTTGTTTTATGTATTTTTTATTCATTGATGTTTTTGTAAATCCGGTATTGGATTGGGCATTTTCGTAGAACGCTTTCAAAGTAGTGGATTTTTTGCTTGATTTTATCGCGCACTAGCCAGAGGGTTGGACGCACGTATAAATAATTGACGACTACCAATTCGAGCTATGACGCCTGGAACTTACGAAAGATGATTTGTCGCACGGACTATGTCGCTCGCAGCCAAAATGCGCGTATAATGTGCGTGTGGCAAAATCTGGGCTCTGAATATAGGCTCTGTATATCATGATAGGTATATGAAATGCATGTGTTCATATTTTTTTCAGTGCATAAAATATTTTGAAATCAGTAGTGGCAATTTCATTGAGGAAAAAATTGCTTTTACACTGATCGGCATAAAATAAATGCGCGCGCTAGTACGTTTTCGCTCTTGTAGGTGGTTGTCAGTTGTTGAATATGTCTGAAAATCGAGTGGATAATGCGCTTGCTTGAAAGCGCTCTTAGAAAAAAAAAATAGGTACATAAATCCCATTTTTTATAGATATTAATGTTCTTAGTAGTCATGGTGACTGATTATAAAATTATTATTTACTATAGGTCACAATAAGAAACTTATTTATAACGGTTATTATTAATTTGGACCACCGAGATTGGAAAAATACTTGTTTTAGAATGTAGATTTAATTTTACATCTAGCTTATAATGTTTATAAGGAATTCTTTTATATAAATAAGCTACTTATTTGCCAATATTTTACTTAAAATGTATTTTATAAGTTATTGTAAAGTTATAGGTATTATGATTACATGTTTTAATCGTTTTGTAGGTTTATTGTCAAATGTTGTACCCTTCACACCCCGTGTTTTGTGAAGTAGAAAAAGTAGTACTATATACGAGACTACACTTTTGAAATTATCATAATCGTTGATGAAATATAACATGAATTCCCTGGACAACTAAAAATGCCTTTTTAAAATTATGTCACAAAAAATCGTAAGAAATTATGTCCCTTTAAAAACACGTAGTTATAGTTTATTTAGCGTTAAGATTTTGCAATAATCAATGTGCCTTTAATGTAAACATTGTCTTGCCTTACCCAAGATTGTAAAAAATAATAAAAAAATAACCTATTTGTATAAAACTATATCCAAAGAGGGCTCCATTCCGTTCATGAGATCTGTAGATCCGAATGTATAACGATATTATTAGAGAGATTTACTCAATAAATATTTTTATTTAATTTCTTGGTATTTAATTTCATATGACCCATTGCCTGAAAAATATACTAGCACGTTGTTTTTTGAGATAGGAAATCATTTGTCTCTCCCTGCTCTCGTCAGCGATGGAGAAGCGTCAACGCTCGTAAAACGCAAGTGGGATAGGGGTTTCATACTACAACACACTCGATATTTGTTTGTATTTTCAAAGATATTTGTCTCTAAGAGGAAAAAACTTAAGAAAAACAATCAATATTATAAAAAAATATATAATTCTTAAACCTAAATGGTGTTATAACAACCATTAATTCCAAAAGCAGATCACATAATTTTGATACAAATATACAAAATACTTAGCTTATTTCACCACCTCCATAAAATGTATACGTAAAGATAATTTCAAGAAATATCTAGCAGAAATATCTTTTACCGGTTACAGAAGTATGGTGAAAAAAGGCCTTCACACATCTGACTAGATTTCAGTCTAATTTACAAAGCAACAGGAGCAACCCTGATGTTAGAACTGCGACTACTTGAAGACGCAACCTCCAGGATCCAGTTGGTGTACCTATCAACCCTGGTGAAGACATCAGGGTATTCGTCAGTAAGGCACTCCTGGAAGAAGGAGGAGATGCCGACCAGGGCATTGTTGATGGCCATGGGAGCGCCGGAGTCGCCGCGGCACATGCCTTTGCCGGCAGCAGCGGCACAGATTACGGCTGTAAGGAATTCCACGATTTAGAATACTAGATAGTGTTTGATAGAAAAAAGTTTGCTATCCTGTTAATAAAGAAGTATTTCATCAAGTGAAGACCTAATATAGGAGAATCGGTTCGCAAGTTCCTGCGATGCGCCACGCGAGCTCGCAGATTTTAGTTATGTGTACAGACCCAATATTGTATACCCGAAAGTTTGTGTGTTTATGTATGGGTGTTTGTTCCTCTTTCATATAGAAACTACTGGATGGCTTTGAGGAAATATGGCTTACACATCAGAATAACATATAGGCTACTTTTTATCCGGGTACGGGAAGAAGTTCCCCCGGGACACAGTTCACCACGGGGAAACATCTAGTAGACAATCGGCTTGTAGTGGTATAAAAGATTCAGGGGTCTAAGAACCATTCTATCCAGATAGGAACCTACAAAGTATCGTAAACTTACCATCAGAAACGGTAACATCTTCGGAGTCAGCATAGACAGCCTGGCAGTCCTCCACGTTCAACTTGTTCAGGTACACAGTCTTCAGTGTTTCCAGTTGCGCTCCGGTCTCCTGTTACGAGAATAGAAAACGTTACTAACTTCCCTTCCTGTTCTCAAAAAGATTTTTCTAAGAAGTCAAGAGTTTGGCAGCCTCCATACATATCAAAATCCTGCATATGGTGTTTTACCTGAGTTATCGAAACTGCACTCTCGTCTATTTTTTTTCCTATTAAGTATAGGTAGCGTGAAACAATACTCACAGATTCGAATCCCCAGCTAACAACCTTAACGGTCTGTCCATCAGGAATGTTATAGTTGACGGGAGGCAGGAACAGCACGTTGATGGTGTTGCTGATGCCTAAAGCTGTCGTCAGGAAGGTGACAGCGATGTCGTTGGAGCGAGGAGTCTCGGTGTAGTCAGGGTGTTTCGCCACATCGGCGATTCCTACCACGACTCCTCCAGCCAAGCTGTTTGTGGAACCAGCCCGGATTTGGAAGTTGTCGAGGACGGCTCCGCTGTTGGCAAAAGTAAAGTCGATCAATGTTCAGCCAGTTATATTATGCCTACTTATATCGGGCCATTGGTGCTTCTAGGCACCACACACAGCTTCTAGACAAGATAAACGGGCTGTATTTAACATCAAGCGTCATACACAGTTTTTGGATTAGGTAATAATAGGTACGATAGGTCGTAATCATTTTCGTACCTGATTAAAATCGGCAACTCGTTGGAATGTAAACCGATCCCAATATAATAAAACCATGATGGCGTCCTAGCCGATTGCCGCCCACGGCGGCTGTTCTCATTTAAGGAGATCAGCCAGCTGCGCAGGACATATTATAGTCCACAAGCATTTGCGCAGACACAGGTGCACTCCCTATTCCCTCACTCTCATAACCCGATGGGACGGCAATCCGACACGACCGGAGAGAGATCACAAGCAGGACCGACATTGACGTGCTCTCCGATGCACGGGTGTATCAATCACCAACTTGCAACTCCGGGCTGCTTTGTGAAAGATTCTAAAACCCACAAAGCGATTTCGGCCCGTCCCGGGAATCGAACCCGAGACCTCGTGCACAGCAGTCGACTATGCGACCACTAAACCGACGAGGTAGTTAATTCAAACATATTAAGAAGCCAATGGACTAGGTGGCGAAATAGGTACTGGGCATCCAATCTTTTGCCATCCACTCACCAAAAATCTAAAAGATCATGTGTACTCACGTATAACAGAAGGCAGTAGTAATAGCATGGAAGGAAGACACCAGGGACCCCACACAGCGCTGCACCGTGATACCAGGGCCAGGGTACAGGTAGGTAAAGGAGACCACGTAGGGAAACTCCTCGATGGTCACATGGTCACCGCCGACGATGCGGCTCTCGGGTGCTGCTGCGGCTGTGAGGAGTAGAAAATAATTGCGATTTTAAAGATCCTCATGATCACCGTGGATCATCAGGTAAGATATGAGGTTTCAAAATCAATTAGAAGGGTAATTTTCTTAAATATCCTAAAGCGAATGGAAAGTTAAGAAAAAAGAAAAACAGCTTAGACTCAAGAGATCGATATGTATGTTAGTGTTCGTTCCGTTCCGTTAAATAAATTATGAAGGCCTATAAAGTTTCGATGATGTTCAAATGATGACGCTACGTCCATGGGGGTCCTAGCTGGTTTTGTTACGAAACTTTTTACAACCTCTTCATACTTTACCTACCCACTGTATTCTAATTCCGGTTCATATCGGATTATGACTTACTACAGATACTTCGGAGGCCGGGGAAACCCCGGCTGATGCTCTATCACTAATAATTTTACGAAAATACGTACCAGCAGCCAAGATAGCGAGAACAAAGTACGCAACTGAAGCCATGTTCCAACTGACCCACTGAACTGGACACAAATGACAAACGTGCTCGGCTTTATATCCTAGCTGCCGTAATCCTGCGATTTATCAATGAATGACTTTGTTGTAAAGGGTGTTTCATTATTGTTTTTGTACTTAATAAGCACGATATAGTATATTATTAAGATATCGTATAAGGTATGGTACGACTATGGTATAATAGCAAGATGCACTGGCGACAGATGAGAAATACATACAACTGGATAACTTTTCATATAAGTATATACCTAGAGTTTCGCAAAAAGTCGCCTAGCAGATAGACGATGATACTATTTATGTATGTAGTTTAGGTATTCTATGTGTATATATGTGTACAAGTAAATCTGACCTAGCTTAATATGATTTTTCTTTAAGAAAATTAAACCTGCGATGGGCTGGCTTTTGAGCAGCTACAAATATAGGAAACAGTGAAAAAGTTTTACTTTCTAATTTACAATAACTGAACATCATCGCCTGTATACAAAATATTTTGGTAGGTAACTACCTAACGAAGTCGTTATTTTCCGATAAAATGCAATGACAATCTCGCACGTACAAATTATCTAATACCGTACAGAACATTCGATAGTATTATGTACTTACTTAATTATTTATATTTATAGAATTAAATTGTACCGAACTGTTATCCTGACTGATTGAAATATGGCGGCTATCAGATATTCACGGCTGACTGATCTGAATATCTATCAAGATAGAAACGATCGTAAAGTCTAGAAGAATTAAAATTTTAAGCTTAGATATTGGCTAAGTCAAAGTCATACGGATCGATCAAACGCAACCCTTAGCATATTCTGTGCCCTTAGCGCGGACGCGGTCAGTCCGTAAATGGGTGGCCATCTTGTCATGACCAGCTCTTCCGTGTTTCAGAAGGGCACGATATATGGTTGGTTCCGGCTGTCATTTGAACGTCTTTAGAAGTCGTTACATCGTAGTCAGAAGCCAGAATTCTGATAAGCAGTCTTACTAAGATCGGGTTGCCCGGGTAACTGGGTTGAGGAGGTCAGACAGGCAGTCGCACCATGTAAGACACTGGTTCTCAGCTGTATCTGGGCAGACTGGAAGCAGTCGGCTTCCAACATTGGGAAAAGGCTAGGCAGATGATTCAAATGATGATTAGGTACTGCAATAATGCTTTATTAACTTCATTTAAACATCGGTAGGTAGCTATGCTTATATTTGCAATTCTATTTTCATCGATTAGCTACAGAGTAGGTAAGTTTTTTATAGCAATTACGTACTTATATCACTTATATGTGGATTATGATGTAACTAAATCTGGAGGAAATTATTACTTAGGAGGTATCTTATCACTAAGTATAAATAGGTACTATAATCTAGGGTGGGTTATATTCACGAATCGATATCTGGCTTTAAGATAATGCAATTTATGCAGCAGTACCTACTTACATGGGCTGGGCACCACCTGGGCACTCATGTAACTCAGGTTTTCACTTATCAATATCCTACTAAGTAACTAATCTTACTGTCCTACTTATCACACTACTATCCTACTAATATTCAGGGGTGTATTTACCCTTGGCTAGAAGGGCTATAGCCCGGGGCGGCAGGCCGCGAGGGGTGGCCGGCAGGGCGCCCCTGGGGCTTGATTTCATCCCTTGATGGGGCAGAAAGGTACAGAAGCCCCGGGCGCGCACTCTTAAAATACGCCCCTGCTAATATTATAAATGCGAAAGTTTGTGAGGATGTGTTAAGGGATGTATGTTTCTTACTCTTTCACGCGCAAACGGCTGTAGGGATTTTGATGAGTGTAATAAAGCTTATAGATATTACAGAGTGACACTGGCAGGGATTTTACCCGGGCAGTAGGTAGTTCGCCCTCATGAAGTGGGTGAAACCGCTGGCTGAAGCTTGTTTACCTATAATAAAACTCCCACCAAGAATATGTCAACCTAGTAATATATCTACCCATAATATGTCAAACTCTATGTACAGACAACAGCACATCAAGTTACTACAATCTGTCAAATTTCTGGAATAGATTTTTAATTTTTAATTATCACAATGGAGGTAGGTTAATTTTCGATTGGTAAAATTTGACAGATTCGTATACGTTGACCTGCTGTCGTCTGTACTTAAATAATGTTTAACTTGTGTGGGAATCGATCCCACAACCTGCCCGGGCGAATACAAAATAGATAACTAACGAACATCGAGAAGATTAATGAGTAAATCAAGTTCTTGCTTTATGATCAATAAACCATGATTATGTGTAGGTACCTAATTTCTACCGGGTATTTTTTTTAACTACCCACCTACTATCTCCAGCATTATGAACAGGAATACGCGTTTACGAATAGGTACGAATACGCCAGTGCATTTTATGAAGTTGAGGCACGAAAACTTCTTTTGGGCATAATTTACAAGCAACTCGCGATTGTAAGTCCCCTTTTCCCGTGAGACATCAAAACGAGCTGCAATCTACTGGCAATATTAGGCATTAAAATGTGTAAGGTACTTACTTTGTGTGAGGTTTGATATAAATAACCTATTAAAAAGGTTTTATAATACAAAGACAATATTTATCTATTTATCACTGGTTACAAATTTTGGCATATCAACAAGAAGAAAAAAAAATAGTGTCAAAATTTTGTGCTATTTTTTAATTCTCAAAATTATTCGTAAATAATATGGGAAATCAAAGTGTGAGAGGTAGCGATTTTGGTTGGGGAGCTGCCGACAGTGCAGGAGACGCAAGGCTCGATATAGGTCTAAAATCAAAACACAAAAATATTGAGGCCCCCACAAGAAAATCAAGAAACTGTAGGAAGCCAAGAGTAAAAGCTATTACAAACAGAGTTACGACAAAACCTTCACGATCTGAATTTATGAGACTACGACAACTGTTGGGAGATAAAGTACCGGTTATACTAGCATTGCTGTCTGATTCTACCTATCGACTGCGACTCGATAAGACCTCAGTAAGTCACTGCTGTTCAGAACTAAACAACAAGGCATTACCGTGCGACCAGGCGTGCCGAAGGGTCAAATCATATCCCTGTGCGACTTACTGTCCAAAGTGTGATAAAAAATCATCAACCAAGAGACGTTGATGCCTAAATAAATGTCCTATTTTGTAATGAGTATTTTTGATAGTTTATGTGAATATGTTTTGTGTTCAGTACAAATAAATTATTTTGTTTGACTTGACGTTTGTTATTGGGTAAACGTGGTTGTGTACTGGCAACACCGCAGTGGCGCGCCTTCATGCGAGGTGACTTCGTTTCGCCGTGTGTCACTGGAAATCAAAGTTTATATGTTTTTTCTCGAATTATCGCATTTAAATCCATTTCTAATCCTCGAGTGATATAATTGTGATTATGTGCCGTTATCTTATGAGTGGCGGAGGTGTACGATAAGGGTAAGATAATATTGTAAATACTAATGTGTTCCGTATCAGGCGGCGCTTCAAAAACTCGTATTCATTCATAGCATGATTGCATTATTTGAATAATTAAAAAATATTAATCTCCGTGCTTATTTTGGATGTTTTGTGACCTTTTATGGTCGACTCGGATAGTCACAAATAGTAATTTGTTTTTTTTTCTTGATTAATATTTTGACATTATTTTCAATGTTTTTACTTGTAATTAATAGTGCAGTGTGTTTTAACATGATATGGGTATGATAACAGTTTTGTTAGGTTGTGTCGGATTAAAATAACCTTGCACAGACTTCTTGGACTCTTATTGGACAAGACAAACTTTTTACTTACTTTCAGAACAAGTTAAAAGTTGGTGTTTTTTCCAATTAGACTTATCTATGAGCTGAAGAAACTCCTTAAGTCATTGTAAAGTTAAAATAATAGTAAAAAACATTAATAAATAGCATTTTCTTCCAAAGCAACATTTCTTTACTACCTTCAACTAAGTTATATTTTTTAAGCATGTCTGGAGGTTAAGTTGCAACTTTATGATTTCTTGAACTAACATATTTTTATTGAGAATATGTAATGATCATGATCTTTAGATGATCTTGAATGTCATTATAATAAACATTTAAATAAAAACAATTTAGCAATTCAAAACAACATAATTTGGGAATTGCTAAGAATGGAAAGTACCTTCAAATTATGTAGAACTTTATTATACTCCTGGAGTAATTTATTATGTGTGTCTACAAAAATAAAATAACTTAAAATTATTAAGTAATCCATTTATTCTATTTAGAGTCAATAAAAACATGAAATTATTGAAAACTATAATGTGTTGAAGTTAAGTTTATAAACTTAGACATCATTTTTAAATCTAATAATTAAAATAGTTATATTTTAAGTAATTAACACGCTTTTATTAGCTTGGGTTGTATCTATATATGTATGAATGTAACGGAATCTTTGAGCTTAATTTTTTTTATTTTATATTTATCCCTAACAATTAGATGCAAAGAATGGATACCGACATATAAAACACATTTGTAGCCATTATTTCAAACACCTGTGTGAAGGTGGTATAATACTTAGAAGCGGAATCATTTCACTGGGTCTCAGAGTACAGATGACAGCATATTAAGTTACCACAATCTGTCAAATTTCTGCAGTGGAATTTCAACCTTATCACACTAGTGGTAGGTTAATGTTTGACTGGTAAAATTTGACAGATTCGGGTACCATGAACGTATTTTAAATACTTATGGACCTATTACCTATTTCTGCAATGCAGGTGGGCTCTCTAATTACATCAATGTCATAATTGATATAACACACAACAATAATTAAAACTTAATTGTCAGATTGTTTCTATACTCAGGACACAATACCGTATTGTTACTTCACCTGAGGTTATTTTATTAAGCTGAGCTAGCTAAACATAACATGTTCATTTGTAATATCTTTGACTTACTATAACGAGTTGTTTGTTTCTTAGATTGATCGGTGGTGAATACATTACAACTTTGTGTTAAAAAAACTTTTTATTGCGAAATATCATAGTTTATACAGTTACATTTGAATTGTAAGAAGTTTCGGAGTTAAACAAGGACATCAGAAATTACTTTGTGGGATATTATAACTGCCAATCATAAGATCACTCCTCATATTGAATGTTAACTTAGGTAAAACATGAAAAAACCATTTTATATTTGAATTTCCAGCTTCTAGTGGTCGATTTCACCTTAAGCGGTCACAACTGATACAAGTAGGTACTCCTTCTTTATGTACTTACAACATATTTAACAAATTAAGTATGAAACAGGTCAGCTCAAAAATTAAAAATACTACCCGTGTCCAGGGCAACTTCTTCCCATGCCCGGAAAAAACATAACCAATGTTCAGCGCAAAGAACGTAGCTTCCTAACAGTGAAAGAATCGTTCAAATTGGTTCAGTAGATCCGGGGCCTATTTGTTATAAACAAACAATCAAATCTTTCCTCTTTATATAAGTATAGGTGCTATTTAAAACAAATATAGCTTAAAAATATTGCTTTACTTTTCACTTATATAAAAATACAAATAATAAGTAGAAAGTCTTAACTAACACATCAATAATGTCTCAACAATTTAGTCTGGTCTAATTAAATCTATTTTCAATAGTAACATCAAATAATAAGATAGTGTAACAAGCAACACAATCCCAGCGGTAACAAGTCAATTTCACCTGCACTCCGTTAATTGGCTCTAATGAAAACTAAATGCCGTACCATTTATACTGTAAAGTATCCGTACTGATTTTATTTGGATCACATAGTTGTTAAAACAACTGTTGTGTGGTGTGTTTGTTATTTTAAATTGTCTTTTAAGTACTTAAAGGTAATTTTTTTTATATTCATCTATACTAATATTATAAAGAGGAAAACTTTAATTGTTTGGTTGTAATGAATAGGCTCAAAAACTACTGGACCGATTTTAAAAATTCTTTCACCATTCGAAAGCTACATTATCCACGAGTGACATAGGCTAGGTACAGGCAGTGATTTCCACGGGATGCGAGTGAAACCGCGGGAAAACGGCTAGTTAAATATATTTTAGTATTTTACAGCATTAACGGCTAGTTTCAGAGAAAATCTAGATAGCTATCTGACAGATAAAGCCATAGAAATGTTTTTAATTGTGACTACTATTCTATGAAATTTTCTGTCAATTAGCTTTGATCTAGAATTTTGGAAACTCTGGAACTGACCATAGGTATACACAAGAAACATTATTTATTGATGGATTTAAGTTTATTTGGGTTCAGCTTATTGCTACTATTTTACACCATATAAGCAAAATTTTTCTTATATTTATGATATTTTTCTTTGTAAAATCGTTACATGATTTTAAAATATTCTTTTTATTTTAAAACTAGAGAAACAATTGATGCATTTATACAAGATAATAGACCTGTCCCTTTTCTGATATAGAATCTAGATCACTATAAATATTCCACAGTACGAACCCAGTCTTCTATAAAGACAGCTAGGTCATTGACCTCTTATCTCACACTTGCATTGATATAGTATTGTTTGTTTCTATACTACATGCTTACTATAGGAATTATAAACTTAATTCCTATAGTCCATCTCACCAAGGTAAAGCCTTGTGAATGACCTAAAAATATATAATTATGTAGGTATCTATGTTTAAATTAAAAAAGGAGTGGTATATGCATCAGTCCATTTTTTGTATGTGTGTTGACCGATTACGAAGAGCTCGTGGCTAAGTTGAAGAGCTCGTGGCTAAGTCAAAGCCGCGCGGATCGATCGATCATAAGGTTAAGCAACGCTTGGCNTTTTTTTCGTATAATGTGATTCATACTAGAAGAGCTCGTGGCTAAGTCAAAGCCGCGCGGATCGATCGATCATAAAGTTAAGCAACGCTTGGTGCGGTCGGTCCGTGGTCATATCGAGTTTTTTCGTGATTCGGAAGGCACGATAAACTGGTGAGTTCCAGCAGTAATTTTACCATCTTTTGCAGTCGTTACGGGTAGGCAGAAGCCAGAAAGTCTGACAACCGGTCTAATCAATGGGTATCGGGTTGTTGGTAACTGGGTTGTGGAGGTCAGATAGGCAGTCGCTCCATGTAAAACACTGGTTCTCAGCTGCATCCGGTTAGACTGGAAGCCGACCCCAAAATAGTTGGGAAAAGGCTAGGCAGATGATGTGTTGACCGATTACTCGAAAATGGCTGTGCCGATTGACGTCATCCTTTTTTCAATCGGTAAAGGATGCGCGTAAATCACAGATTTTTTAAAACTGATTTGAATATTTTTTTGAATTTTCTATGCTGCTGTAAAATCAAGTTTTGGATTCTTATTGATTAAAAATACAACTATGTAGGAAATAGCAATTTCATAGAAATATGCCTCCATGTAGGTAATAAAAGTATCGTAAGAAAAAAAATTAAATAATTATACCTAACTTGAATATTAATTGAGTATTATAATGAACTTGTATTTTGTTATTCTAATTTCCAGGGAAGACGTGACTGGAAATTAATCCTCGTCGTTATTTTGTTGACTCTCCTTCCTTCCCTTTATTAAGGGGTAAAATGTCAAAACAGACCATTTCTTAAATTAAGTCTTCATTCTATTTATCGAGAAAGATTATAAGGTACTTCTTATCCGGATGCTTAAAATAGATTCCACGGGAAGCGGGCACTAGTGAGTAGTTAGTTATTTCCAAATGATTTTCAATTAAGTTACCAAGAAACTACACCAACAGACTAAAAACAATGTTATTAGACACTACATAGGCAAGACTTAGTTTTCTGTTCCACCCTCTTTTGGCCTAATCCTATTAACTTTGGTATTTTCTTATCCATCGCAATCCCTAGTAATCCTACCCATTCATGTGTAGGTTTCTATGTTTGCTGTTCATTTAAGCTAAATTGACTTCGCATGTGTTTTAGATTTTACGATTTTGTCCGTGTCCTGAGGGAACTATGTTCCGCATCTAGATAAAAAGTTGTGACTGTGACCTTCCGCGGAGTCTAGCTTCAATATCTATTTAGTACAGACGCCAGCAAGTCAACCTACTGGATTCGACAAATTTTAGCAATCGAACATTAACTTTCCGTTACTGTGATAAAGTCGTAAATGTATTGAAGAAATTTGAGAGATTGTGGAAAGTTGATGAACTGGCGTCTATATCAAACAGTTAAATCAGTTCGATAGCGTAAAATACATACAGGATGCTTTCACATTTATTATTTTAGTTGGGTCTTAAACATAGGTACGACACATACCGCTTATCTCACACTCTCTTTTAACATTTTGAACACTGAATCTTCCTTGGTCTCGTCTAAGCTAACCTTCTTGCTTCCCAAACAAATAAACAAGGAACATGACACAACGAGTGGGAGATTGACTCGTCCCGCTAATTGTTCTAAATGGACGGCGGGCTCCGCTGCCGTACTAATTAATTGGCTTCAAACTGTTGTAGTACTAGCTACGAATGGGCCGTTTAGATTTATATTGTAAACGTGAGTGTCAATGAGTTGGTATTTTATTTGATTTTGGCCTATCATCATAGTCTCACAGTTCTCTTCTTTTACAGAGAAGGAATCACCATGATTGCTCAAAGGCGGATTAGCAATTTCAGACCTTTAAGTCAGGTTCCCTCAAGTTGTTTTCCCTGATCTTTACATAACCAGACATTGGTGTGGTGTCCAAAATCTTAGGAAATACTTATAACTTACAAAAAATCCACTCATACTTTTCTGATCTGGAATCGAATTCGTACATTTGAGAGGCTGGTGCTTTGACCACTAGGTCTCCACAACTTCTTGTCATATGAGTACTAAATATCATATTTAATTAGGACTTAAAGAGGCAGAAATTAGTCGATAGACCTGAGCATTATAACAATGCAAATACTAGGTAGTGTGAATCTTAAAAAAAATCTACCTAAAAATTCTCCCTCCAAGTAGAATGGGATCCAAGTTACAAATGGCTATACTCCAGACAGGGAATTCGGTAACAATACGCGCCGTGTCAAGGAGTACCGCTTTCTATAGCAGCTAGCTAGCAGCTCTTGATAACTCCATAACGAGAGCCTCTACGGCCGAGGTTCTTCACAGTACTGTTTGCAAACTATGCTTGAATATAGTAACATAGTAGAAAGAGAGCAAGTAGGATGTCTTCATACAAACGCACCGCGTTCACTTGAACGTGTGCGTCATAGTCTCTATGCATCTACGCGCGCTCACATAAGTCCCAACTAGCGCACTGTGAAAGAGTTCGAGATTTTGTTGTCAGACCGCGCGGGGTCTGCGGGTTTGTTCGAAAGGGTTACTGCGGCCCAAGTACACAAAGGGCTCCCGAAGGAACACGGTGGGTTTTAGTCAGTAAAAGTCTGACACTCCCTCATGCTGTTATCTACACCGGGAGGGATCATGTGATGATTTCCCATCGATAAAAAAGGCCGCGCGGGGTGCGTTTTAGAGATTGCAAACCGGGCCCGGCCGGGCCGGGCCCGCCCGGGCCCGGTGCCTTTTTAGGTACCCACCGGGCCCGGCCAATCTTACCGGGCCCGGTCACCGGACCCGGTAAGTAAACCATAGCGCTATATATCTAATTATAGGTAAGTTGTAATGATACTTTTAGCACTATAAGCTGCGTTATTAGTTTCTTATTTTAATACTATGTTTTCAAATAGACACTATAAATAGTAAAGAGAAAGACCTGCTTGTTTAAACTTATAAAAATTAATAATTGCTGATGCTGCTTATCCGTCCATAAGTAAAAGTAATCAATGTTGAATTAAGTGTGATTTTGAGACTTGAGTGAGACTGATTATTGTGGTAATTGTTCATAAGCCAGTTTGAAATAAATATTAATCTTGAAACATTGTCTTTTTCCATTAACATATAAAAAAAATCATTAAAAACTTTGAGGTTTTCATCGTTAACACAACCCGGCCGGGCCCGGCGGACCCGGCCGGGTTGGCGATGAATGCCACCGGGCCCGGCCGGGTTGAGAGACATACCGGGTTGCAATCTCTAGTGCGTTTGTGTAAAGATAACCTACTCTCCTCTTTCTACTATGACACATCCGAGGGTCTTCGCTAGTTATTAGTACTGTTTGCAAACTATACTTAAGTATAGTAATGTACGTGAATGAATATTACGACACTGTAGGTCCATATTTACATAATACGCTGAGTGGGGTTCTCGTACGGAGTAAATATTTCCTGATAGCTTCTATAATTTTTTTACTGTAATGCTAAACGATGGCTCTTTGGACAAAGTTTAGCTATGATAGTTAAAAAAATAAGCAACTTTTTATGCGTTATCCTTCAATCGAAGAGAAACGATTTTTGCCTGGTTAAACTCCTACTAAACAGAATAGCTTGCCAAAGGTACACAGAAAGAAGTATGAGGATGAACTTAAGGCATGTATTTTAGGATGCAGCGAATCTTCCCTGATACGACATACTGAGACTAGTTTATAAAACCGGCCAAGTCCGAGTTGGACTCGCGTACGAAGTGTCATTAAAGGGTAACGATTTTACCTTGGTGTACGGAACCCTAAAAGTACAAGGCCATGTTTTAGGATTTAACTTAAACCATTTTTGGACAACAAAATACAGCATTGAAAACATTTCTAAATTCCGTACACAGAGATCCGCAGACGACTTTATTATTATAATAACTGGTATACGACCTTCACCGTATCTGCGCAGGATCCGAGCGGCGTGATAACAACGCGAATCTATTAATAAATTAGCTCTAAATTGTTTGTTTTATGGGATTTTGTGTTACGCTGCAGGGTGGCCCAGATTTGTGCATTGTTTGAGTATGAGCATGCTTGTATTTGATGCTCTTAACTTGATAAGCCTTGCATGCTCCGGCCATATTCGTAATGATATTCCATGATTTCAGTAAATAAGATAGACACTCATATTTGTACTAATTGCTGTTCTTCGTGAATTCACCCGCCTCCTAAAAGAACTAAAGACGTATATGCAATTGTAATAGTTCAATAGTTTTTGGATGCAAAAACTGCTGAAATTTCGGAAGACTAGATGTTTCGATACTTCCAAAATTTCTGGGTAAGGACATTATTTCGTTACCACTTCAAACATATTTTTGGAATATCTAAACTTCAACATAATCGGGAAACAACTAACAATAGAATGGGATACCATTATCAGGTACCTATATTATGTGAGCGTTTTCCTGTTTTGCGTTAAAATCATACAGTGTAATAAAAATAAGAAAATGCGGAATCTAAAAAACGTATAATTTTCCTGTATTTTTGATCTCATCGAGTATATGACAAAAAATGTTGTCAAAACAATCAGATTTATTACTACCGATGGATTCTATGAAATATGGTATGGCTGGGAGGTCTCCTATGAGATGACGTCAGACAGAAAAGTATAAAAAATAACCGATTTGAATAAAATTTTGTACACAAGTAGTCTAGAGCTTACGAAAGAATATAGGCTACTTTTTATCCGGGTGTAGTAAGTAGTTCTCTCAGGACACTGGTGTATCAGCGTGGAACAGCTAGTAATGGATATGGATAATAATTCTTACAATGCCTGTTGTTGAAATCTATTGTGTCCCAGAGGAAACTGTCTACAACTTGCGGAGTTACGCAATGTTGCAATATTATTGCATAAAACAAAAGTACCTCTTTTTCCGGCTAGGCGATTGTTTTCTGGGTTCATTCAAAAAGTTGACCTTAGAGTCTTTCAGTAGCAGTTTGCTTAGGGCTTGGGCAACATTTTTTAACCGACTGCGAAGAAGGGTTGTATTTTGTAAAATGTTACAAAACTTACGTATTTGTTTCCATATGCTTCATACTCATAGAAAACGCCTTAACGAAATGAATACGATGTTGTTGTTATCTTCATTTATACGGCCTTTGAGAACGCGAAATATTTTTTCTGCTGCTTTATATTTTCACACATTTAAAAACAAAACGAAACCGTCGATTGTTCGTGTTTATTTAGCTCTTCCTGGCAGCCAGATAGCAGGCGTCGACCTATGATTGTTGCTTCACTAAATAATCCAAACCATATTGATTGATGGCCTGGATATTTCAAGGTATAACGTTTTTAAAGCTGTGAATCTTATTCGTTCGTTATAGGTGGTAATTCGAAACAGAATGTGTTGGCAAACGAGTTTAAATAAATTAAGGCTTTAATACTGCTAGGGTTTCAATAAATGTGACGTAGAACTGGTGGTCCTGAAATCTTGGATATCATGCCATTTGCATAAAAATTCCTTCTAGGTGTAAGGGGGATATAAATGTGTCAATTACCCTAAAGTTACTTAACTTATAGCGCTAATTTCAGAGGTGCCAGATAAAGTCCTAGATAACTATCTGACATATAATGCGTAGAATCTTTTCTCATGTGACAGATAGCTATCTTCTAGATATCTGAAACCTCTGAAACTGGCCGTCAGTCTTACTTAAAAGTATTTCTGTAGCAGCAATTTACGTGTGACTATGACACAATGATGTTTGAGGAGCACTTAAGATTGAGTGATGTTCAGCCGTTAGCCACTTTACGAGGATTCTCACAAGTGTTGCCAGTATATGTTTCTTTAATTTCGAGTTATCGATACGTCTGTCATTTGACCATGGCAGTCGTTACGGGTAGACAGAAGCCAGAAAATCTGGCAACCAGTCTTGCCAATGGGTTGCCCGGGTAACTGGGTTGTAGAGGTCAGACCGGCAGTCGCTCCATCTAAAACACTGGTTCTCAGCTGCACCCGGCTAGACTGGAAGCCGACCCCACATTGGGAAAAGGCTAGGCAGATGATGATACTGCAGAGGACTACAGCTTAGCATCACTTTTTATCCGATCATATCGTCGTTAATTTTTTTAAGTGTCCACGAGCATCATAATGTAAATAACACATTTGCATATAAAGTTTGATAAGCATTAGAATCACTAAATGTCAACCGGACTAGATTGTAGATTCACTTCTCGATAAATACTGGGTCATCATATTTCCAATAAAAAGTAAACAAAGACGTATCAATGACCTATATCGTAAGAATTAGAAGCGGTCGGCGCAAGCGCGACTGTATTTTCACATTTTCTAGGGTCTCGTAGGTGGTTCCGTTTTTAGTAATAGCTGGAGAAGTGGTAAAAAATTTTAACTCCCACTTCTTGCCAGCAAGTTCTGAGTTGAGGTTCGATAGTGTGCTGTTTACAGCTTGCTTCAAGTGTTCTCAAAAATTTCTACAAGTTCTCAGGTTACATTTTGACAGGGTGCTTGAAAGTGTTTTTCTTATATCAAGGTTTTTTCTTGTTTAAATAGGCAACAGGTGTAGAGGGTAAAAATACTTCTCACTGCTCCATTTTGGGGACTGGAAATAATTTTATATCAATTTGTTTTCTTTGCTGTCATAATTCGTTTATCTTTGTTTTAGTAGTGCTAATTTAATGGTAGTCCGAGTAAATCGTTTGCCATTTTTGTACTGACCGCCATTTTATACCTATTTAAGGTCATGTTGATCCCTTGTTCGTATAATCTCGAGTAAACAAATGCTAGCGAATACGGAACCAATATTAATTCTAGCGACATAATCCACCAGTGTAATTGAGGTTGAATAATTGCTCGCTTCAGTAGAACAAAACCAAATGTCTACGGATTTATAAAAGCAAAACAAACAAGTTAAACATTGCCTTAACGATATTCAGTATTTAAATGCGGCTGAAAAGCTCATTAATATGTATGGGAACATTTGTTCTGTTTATTGTAGCAATTTAGAATAGGGTCGATATATACAGCATTTTTTGCCCATCCAGTCTTGAAATTTTTGCCAGGCATAGCGATAATAGTGATTCAGACTTCATTATCTTTCACCTCTCTCAACCATGTCTGCGTGAAGTTATTATTTCGCTTCCATGTGTGTGTACGTTCACAAACACATGCACACAGTAGCAAGCTATTAAAATGTTGGAAGACTGTGCTACTGTGCATCTTCATCGACACAAATATAACAAGGGTTCCCTGAAATCCCATCAACTATTGTTACTAGGTTTTATGATTATATGTCTGGGACGAAACAACAATGTAGGCATTAGGGCATGCAATATCGGAAGGATCTCAATTCCGGAATTGAAATCCGATACTGGAGAGCTAATTCCGGAATTCCGGAACTGGTTCCGGAATTGATACATATTTTTTTTGTTTAGGAAAAATCGATACATGCCACAAAGTTACAAGCTAAATACATAACCAATAACAGGCAAACACCATATGTCCTTAAAAGTAGTTAACTGTAACGAAATTCAATTAAAAATAACATGCACACAATGCGACAGTATAGAATAATTACAGAATGTGTTTATTTGCTGAAGAGTTCTTGTAAAACTTTACGAAATCTGATAATGGAGTTATTTTGTACGTCTATGGATCCACTACATTCATTCTATAATAGCCTACAAATACGAGATATGGGAAAATTTTGGCCAAACACAGTTTTTCTTGCAGATATGGCGAGTTATGGCATATCGAGGATTCCGACTTGGTACTCTCAAACGTATTCTGCTAAGAATTTCAGAGAAGTTTAGCTTGTTGGTCATAATTTTGTAAAAAAATCATAAATCTTGTATCTTCATGCGTTGTTCGAGAGTGGACATGTTGAACTGACAATACCTGACCAGGACGAGCCTGAGCTTTGGTCTGACAGAGCTGACGGAGGAATTTCTGTAGGCCTAACATTACTAGGTGTATTTTGAACATTTGGTGAATATTTACCATATCCAGGTCTCGTCTCATTTTTTTTTTATTTATACCTTTATTTCAGGCAACTAGGGCCCATAGAAAATACAAATACACATATATTTTATATAAAAATACTTATAGACTAATACATAACAATTATATTTTTTAATTCATTTATTCCACATATTTTTACATTTTTAAATATTTATAAATACATATAAAAAAACAAAACATTTAAAAATATACAATTATATTAATTATTACTTAAAACTATTGCACACGAAGTGTCGCGGTCGTGTTTTCGCTGACTGGTGTCATGTAGGCGCACCACAAAACGGCGGTACACAAACTTTTCGGCCAAAACTATTCTTTGAGGAACTTCTCAAGATGAATGCGGTTCGGAACTCGCCACCACGAACGACTTGAAGTTCAATTGTGACCGCGGTTCCAACCTCTCGACCCTCAAAGTCCAGTTGGTCTTGACGCGGCATATACTCCAGAATATTTAGACCTACCTTGTTACATTTGGCGTACTTAGGACAGGACGAAAGCCAGAATTGGGCTTTTGGTCTGGAACTCTGTACCTTGAAGCCTGGCCATAAGGAATTTCTGTAGCTGAACTTGCTAAAGTGCAATTTTGACATTTTGGAGAATATTAAACCATATCCAGGTGTTACTAGATACCTTGTACATATGGCGATAACTTAACCAGACGAGCCTAGAACGGAGCTACTTTGGTATGAAACTTTGGTCATTAAAGCCCCTGACATGGGTGGGCCATTCGATTTAGTCGGAATATTTCAACACGTTAAATTTGCGCGTGCGTTCATGAAGATTATATATAAAAAAAAAAGTAAAATAAAATCAAAAGTATGTTTGGAATATCGGAATTCCGCGAATTATTCCACTCAATCCGGAACTGAAAAAATCATCCGGAATTCCGGAGTTACGGAATTCCCGCGGAATTCCGGAGTTGCCATGCCCCTAGTAGGCATGTCTAAGCAGGTTGGTTGCAAAAACTAAAAATAACCACCCCAATTCCAGATGATAAGTGCTTCCCAAAACTTCTTTTAGTACACAAACCAGACGTATTGAAACTATTGACTGTAATGCAAATAATTTTAAATTTTGTGCCGGGCTGTCGATTCTATTTCAGTGCATATTGCATGTTCTACCTCTATTCTTTACGGTAGTACGAAGTTGGTTTTTGATATTCAAATTTTTATTTTTTCAATGTTTTCTTGTGTAGAATCTGGAATTGCCAATATTGTCAAATACTAGACAACTCTTGGGTAGGTTACACCATAGTTCAGTTTCCCATCTTACAATCTTAAACAGCGAAGATGCTAGTTTACTGACTTTGTGCTGTATTATGTTATAATTTATGAATTAAGACGATCACAAATACAATGCTC
>NWSH02000162.1:10039826-10056948 GCA_002382865.2 Heliothis virescens | reverse complement strand
TATGTCTGCTAGAAGTGCCTTATACTTTTGATGATCGGTGAGTCAGTCAGTGAGTGACAAAATTCAGAAACTTTACCAAGTTGTCATTCTTAAACTACTGGTTCAAATTGTCTGAAATTTTAAATATACCGTATTTATACAATTCCTGATTAGTTGCTGAAAATTCAGGCTTCTAGTTTTATCCACAACGAAATTATAGGGAGTCGAAAATGGCCTGAATTGCTTCGAGAAAAGTATGGTACGGCCGTGCCGCTTTTTTCTGCTTGACTTGGCGGGGGCACTGCCGTGCCCCCTGATTACGTAAAGTTATCTAGCTTCCAACAATTTATCTTTAAGCGGTCACGAACAAAACTTTGAGTTGTAACGCCAGTAAAATAGGGCTCTGAAGACAAATATAAAGGAAAACGGGGCCAGTTGACACAAAGAGCTTTTAAGCAGGCTTGTGTTAAGTTCACAATCACTGATAGTTCTTGTCTTTGTGTTTTATACAATGTGTATACTTAAGTGAAATAAAATAAAGTCAGCGTCTATAATAAAAATCAATAAATATTTTATGTGATCTTTTTTGACTCGTTGAATTCGTTATTATTTAATTGAATTCGTTATTATTTAATTAAAAAGAAAGTAACGTAGAGTAGCCCATTTTCTTTTGTATTAACTAAGTCATTAGTTCTTAGTTTAAGTTTTTTTTGTAATAGAATAAGTACCTATGTTGTAAATATATGTAAATAATAAAGAAAAAAAAAACTAAGTCATAAACCATTTGAGTGCATGGACTGTTCTAGAAATCGTAAGAGCAATCTATCGAAGCACGGCAAAGCTTTTACCTAAGGTTTTATGCTAAAATACTTCGTTCTTCGACGACGGTAAATATAGGAATAGTAACAGTATTACGCTTCTAGGAAAGAGTGCTTTTATTGAAACACTAGCTTCTGCCAGCGGTTTTAAACGCGTCCCGTGGGAAATACTCCGTACACCCGGACGAAAAATAACTGTAGCATACGTCGATAAAATAGGTTATTTAACACTGAAATATTGTTCTTGAAATGTTATTCTGACAGATATACTGACAGATTCTTTACAACAATCTTGTGCCCTCCTGGGCCTAATAATTGAATGTAATATAATTAACGGCCACGGCGGCTGTTCTTATAAGGAGATCACCCAGCTACGCAGGACATATTATAGTGCATGCACATTTGCGCTGACACAGGTGCACTCCTTATTCCCTCTCTCTCATAGCCCGATGGGACGGACAATCCTGATCACCTGGGCCATATGCTCTAGATTACTAGACCAGATTGTAATTTATCCTATTCATAAAACATTAATGATAACAAAAAATCCTAGACAGGAAAAGGCTTTCTTTTTTGTTGGAGGCGCTATTCTTCTTAATCATTTATAACTGTCAGGAAAACGTCGGCGCTGGCCGAAACTTTTGTTACGTTAGTGGGTTTCCTTACAGCCGTAGAATGGGGTTAAAGAATTTTGGACGTTATTCGGTTTGGTAATTCTTCATTTTCTTTTTCCTAATCTAATATACTAATGTTATAAAGAGGTCATTATAGTGATTATCTCTGAATCTGCTGAATGGACTTGAAATCTTAGATGAGAATGCTACGTTATTTGCAAGTGCCATATGAAATATTTTATCCGAGTATAGGAAGTTCTTCGAAAACTATTGGAATCGGTTTGAAATGTTTTTTATAAACTACTAGCTTCTGCCAGCGGTTTCACCCGCGTTCCGTGGGAACTACTCGGCGCACCCGGATAAAAAGTAGCCTATAGCCTTCCTCGATAAATGGGCTATCTAACACTGCAATAATTTTTCAAATCGAATCAGTTGTTTCTGAGATTAGCGCGTTCAAACAAACAAACTCTTCAGCTTTATAATATTAGTATAGATAATCAGATCTGTCATATAGCTATCTGAAACTTATGAAACTGGCCGTATATATTTTTTCGACTTGACGACATGGCTGTATCTGAAGAGTAGTTCATGAACACAGGTGAAGCAATAGACACCAACTAGTATCGTATTATATTCATTGTCAAGTGCAGTTTATATCCAAGTGCCTGGGCGTATGCTGGTCTCACCTGCAATTATTTCATTGGATGCATCCCGTTATATGGCCGACCATGGTCAAATGTATTTACACACTCTGCAATCTGAAATCACAGTAAACTTGGATCTGATTACATAATCGCTAGTGTATCATAGTTATTCGGTCAGTCAAGTGATAATACTTTTTTTTGTAGGAAAATTACACTGTAGGGCATAAAAACTGGGTTAGCTTTTTTGATGTTTGCGTAGCGTCAAATAAAACTGGCCAAGTGCGAGTCGGACTCGCACACGAAGGGTTCCGTTCCATTATCTATGAAAAATTAACGTATCTATTACCTACAACTAGCCAAAATACAAACATTTTTCGGTAACAAAAATAACTTTGTTTTTCATACAAATATATTACTAACAAAGTTATTATTTGCGGTTTCATACGTTTATTGCATTTGTAGTTAAAGCGGCAACAGAAATACATGCTGGAGACAGACAGACAGCGGAGGCTTAGTAATAGGGTCCCGTTTTTACCCTTTGGGTACGGAGCCCTAAAAAGTGTCCCTTTTGTGATCATTTTAATGGGCACTTAGGTGGTACTTCCGTTTCAGAATTTTTCTCCTTCTCTACATAATATTTTGCATACTATGTATTGCCATTGGTATCAACAAACTTTTAGGAAACTAATTGAAAAGACTTATTCCCTGAAACTTTCCAAGATGGCACTCGTATTAATAGGATATACATAATTACACCTAACAAATTGAGCCAATAAATAAATTAACTAATCCTTAAGCCAAACCTAGTAATCTATACATATAATAAAATTGTAGACAGAGCTGTGTCTTTACATTGAATATTTTTTCGAAAAAATTAGTGTTATGCATTATTTGTATGCTACTGCAGCCAAAACAAAAGTTTTTAAATTTTTTGTCTGTTTGTCGGTTTGTCTGTTAGTCTGTTTGTCTGTTTGTCTGTTTGTCGGTTTGTCTGTTCGCGATGGAATCAAAAACGGCTGAACCGATTTGAAAAATTCTTTCACTGTTGGGAAGCTACACTATCCGCGGGTAACATAGGCTATATTTTATCCGGGTACGGCAAGTCGTTCCCACGGGACGCGAGTAAAACCGCGGTAATATGAAAGCTCACTGATTAACAATGAAATCTCGGAAACTATAACACCTACCGACTTGAAAATTGGCAGGTAGGTTCCTTATAGGGTGTAAAAATACTCTAAGAAACTATTTTTGGAAATTCCACCCCTAAGGGGTAAAAAAGGGGTTTGGTAGTTTGTATGGAAGTCCAATGATTTTTGAAGTAAGAGACATGAAATTTAGCAGATAGGTCCGTTATAGGGTGTAAAAATTATTTAAGAATGGATTTTATGAAAATCTATCCCTAGGGGTGTAAAACGGGGGTTTGGAATTTGTATCGAAGTCCTATATTTTTGAAGTGAGAGACATGAAATTTAGCAGATAGATCCGTTATAGGGTGTAGAAATTATTGAAGAACGGATTTAACGAAAATCAGCCCCTAGGGGTGTAAAACGGGGGTTGATAGTTTGTATCGAAGTCCTATGTTTTTGAAGTAAGAGACATGAAATTTAGCAGATAGGTCCGTCATAGGGTGTAGACATTATCTAAGAACGGATTTTACCAAAATCTACCTCTAGGAGTGTAAAATAGGGGTTGAAAGTTTGTATGGAAGTAATTCGTTATTGAAGTGTTGGTTTGTTTGTTTGTACACGCTAATCCGTCCAGTAGTTCAGAACTACTGAACGGATTTGAATGATTCTTTTAGTAAAAGTGTAATTTTAGTAAAAGTTGTTTGACTTACAAAAATGAGAGATCTGAAACGTCTCGAATCGTCTCGCGCAACCAGTTTTTTCCCTGGACTCCTAAAATTCGACATCAGACGTTCCAGATCTTTGATTTTGACGACCCATTGTCGCTGGCATAAGCGACATGGTCCGCGTACGAAGTCGCGGGCAGAAGCTAGTGATCACTAAATTTGGCACTATTCACACATGCGCGAAACGTGTTATTAGCGGAACAATTAGCAATCAATATCGTGTTAACTGTAGCTCTTGTTTTAATTATAGTTAAATACGATAAATTTATAATTAACGTAAGTCACAAATCATGAGGTATTTTTATAATCTTTAAAATATGGCAACACTATTTTTTTATCAATATGCCTTGATGAGGGACTTCCCCGGCTTAAGACATTTTGTTATCCACTTATTATCATTGTAATACGATATCCTTTTAGCACGCTAATAATGGCCAAAGAGAGCAATATTTCAGACTTATTTACATAGGTACGCCGGCACCACCCAAACTGAATTCGTTCAGCTATAACTTACCTATTAATGTGTAAGACATTTCCCCATTTACAGGCATTTATCATGTCGTTAAGGCGCCATATGTTGTCATTACACCCTATATATAACGACTGTTTATTCAATGTAATGGGAACCCTATTTTCAGAACGGTAGGTATCAATGTTTATTGACTAAAAAGTTCTATGACGTCAAAGGGTTTGGCTAGGCGTATTGATTCCCTTGCTTGGTTTTTAGATGTATTTGGTAATTATGTGGTTATAATTATTATTTGTTGTTCATGTGAATTTTATAGTGAGATAATGTAAGAGAAAATTTTATTCGCCAAAATATACGAAACTACAAAAAAACACCCCCTTTTATATTTTCATTCATTCACAATAGGAATGTTGAGCGTTTAGGTCCAATTTATTCAGTTTTTGGACTTTTTATTCCTATGCAAAATTCCCGTAATAATTTCGGAACAAAGCAAGGTCATCCAGTTATTTATTAAACCTACACAAAACGTTGTTACTGTTGTTCTCTTCCACACAAACCTGAAACTTTTCAAACAATTTCATAGTACAGCAAAGAAAAATATTTACAGACATTTTTCAAAATCATACTAAACACTATGTTGAACTGTTGGTCAGTGTACAATATTTTAACCTAAAAATCTCTGATGATGAACACAGCGTGAGCACAACGCTGTCCATACGTTGCGAACAGATTATTTCGAACAAATAAACGGATGAATCGCGCAGATTTCAGAAAAGAAGGTAATTTTTGAATGCCGACTCCACAATGTGCCCAACATAATTATACGTAGTCCACCCCAAAACGGCGAAATTGCAACGTTGGTACCTACAAATATTCCCTCATTATAAATATCCCCAATTTAACCCCTTTAGAGCAACCGACCCTTAGTTACCGGCCCTGGCACACAAATAGCCCCTGAAGGTACCTATAGATGGGTCCCAGACCGGGAGAGGTCATGTGATAATTTCCAATCTCCCAAAATGCGTAGAAACTTAGGCTTATTACCTGATACACAGATTGGACGAACACTGACATCTAGATATATTATTAGCACATCGAACTACCGAATTATTTAGTCCAAAATCAGGTAATAATATGAATGAAAGAATTAATTCTGACAAATGAGGTATGCTAAGATGCGTGCTGGCGCCACACACGAAACTGGTTATACAAAATTAGCAAAGCTTCAATGGTGCGGCTGCTATTAGTTTTACGATGAGCGACTTTTGTTTGATCTTCACGACTAAATTAGCTCCGCCATTCAAATTCAGTCTTAAATATAATCAGCTTATTCCGTATCGTGACAACAAAGTATTCGCGATTTCGTGGCAAAATTTATGAAGGCTGGCAAGTTTTAACATGAAAGTATTAAGTGTACAAAGTATCGATAATTATAGTGTTCATGTATATTGTTGAGTAGGAACTGAAATCTGTCTGCAGTAGGCTGAGCTGGTGGCCTTCTTAAACGTTTAAGTAAATTATTGTGGTGTTCACCAATATCTTATAATGGGGATACATACCCATCCATATCTCAAAAAGCTTCAAAATCATTGAGGACATTTAAGCAGTTCACCTACATTTTGTAAAAAGAGCATAAAACCACAAACACTAGACACCTATTTGTTGCCACGTGACGTTGCAGTGTTCCAGCTTGAAAGGTGGTGCGGTGTGATAATTACCGACAGATGAGACTTCAGCTTCCCTTTTACCCTGAAACGGCAAGGCTTCTTTCTCGGTTATGTTTGTTTATACATCCTGATTCTAGATGAAGATGTTTTACCACATGTTTACAGTCTGCGGAAGTCGCCTTCACGTTTCGATTTCCGCGCTCTTGTCAATACGCGGTTTTGCTATATAAACTGCTGTAACAATTTTACTGTATCTGAGATGTATGATTTCCTTCATACGGATGGACCATAAATATAAGGCAATGTTTAATAAAGACTAAGTGTAAATAACGTTTATTTTCCACAACTTCGTACTTCATAAAGTCGGGCGTAAGTTAATATGGGGGAGATATTACGTGACTTCAGTATGGGGAAGCTTCTTATAACATGTTCTGAGTTGGGAAACTTTTACTTTGGTAATATTGTTTATTATGATACAAACTTCAGTAGGTTGGTGAATAGGGAAAGACTGACTGAAGAATGCGGAAGTTAGGGAAGGTCCCTTAGTGCTTATTTCTGCTCTATCAACGCAAATCTTAGAAACCTTTGCAGATTTGTTTCAAAATTTAATTAGGAAAATAGTTTCAAATCAATCTGAGTATGATAGGCATGGTTTAACGTGGTAGGAATAGGGGGTAGTTCCCTCGGGACGTGGTTTAAATCGCGCGGACCTGTGAGTTTTTTTTACATCACGCACTGTAAAAGAGAAAACACAGTTGTATACCGGGTTATTAAATAGAAAAACAACCCCTATACGTCGTTAGTGCAAACAGATTTTCGGGTCACTCTTTATAAAGGGTTTCGTCGCTGGATCAAACGATAAAATCGACTAAAATTGGGGTCGTTCGTATGTTATTGTAATTAAAGTGGCATGACTTGCAAAGTTTGTAAATGGGATAGGATGAAATTGCCTTCACCTTATTAATTTTCATATTCTTGGCCGATACTTAAATGGAAAGGACCTTACATCATCAGGCTTTAGTCGTCGCTCCCTTGTCCTAAAAATGTTGATGTTTCCTCATCATCTCAGTCGTAGGACGTCCACTGTTGAACATAAACCGGTTTGAGGAGGGCTGTCTCCAGCCTACCCAGCCAAATTATTTTCACCGCCTAATCTCGAAGTTACAGGAGTCCTTCCTAAAGCTAAAGAATCTCTAAACAGACAAACAGACAGACAGAGGAGCCTTAGTAATAGGGTTCCGTTTTACCCTTTGGGTACGGAACCCTAAAAATAACTTCCAGTAAATATTTCCAACGGTACGTTGGAAATATTTACTGGAAGTTATTTTTAGGTGTTTCGGAGTACCGAAGCCAATTTTTTTCCATCACACCCGCCCCTAGCAATTTATGTGCTCAGCAAACTTTGTGGAACCTTCAATTTTGTACGCTGTCGACCGGGTGATAGGCGTTCGAACTACTGGGGTAAATTCAAGCGGTTTGATATTCGAAAAGGATAAAAACGAGACTATAAATGGAAAATAAATATTCACTAGAGTAGAGGTAAATTTTCCTTGTGGTACGTCATCGTTCCAAGTATAAGGGAAATTCCTTAAGGATCTTCACAATATTTTTCCTCCCTGATAATCCTACAGAAGTAACAGAAGATCTAGAAGTGAACATTTATGTCATACTTCCCATTGTAGTCCCACCTTTTAAACATCATTGAATTCAAAACTATCTCGATCTTATCACGCGCCTCGTTGTAAAAATTACTTTCATCAATCACCCTTCGTTTGATGTATGGTTAAATAAATTAGTTCTAAGATAATTTCGAGATAAACATGAATGGGAACGAGATAACCGAATATATTGATCTCTGAACATTAAGATACAATTTTCGATAACACCATTCATGATTCTGGGTAACGGTAGGTTCTACAACGTTTTTGAGATAAGGGGACATGTTTGGTACCGGTTTTATTACTAAGAAAAACATTTAGGGTCCTTTGATTAGTCATTTGGCAACATTTTTTGTTTTAGTCTGACCGGATACGGGTATCTAAACAAAATTATTTAATTTAAGGTGAATGCGACGACTAGAAGCGGGAAATTCAAATATAAAATGGTTTTTTCATGTTTTACCTAAGTTTACATTCAATATGAGGCGTGATCTTATGATTGGCGGTTATAATTTCCCATAAAGTAATTTCTGATGTCCTTGTTTAACTCCGAAACTTCTTACAATTTAAATCTAACTGTAAAAAACGTTTTATTGCGAAATATCATAGTTTCGACAGTGTATAGTTCATAATAAGAAGTTTCGGAGTTAAACAAGGACATCAGAAATTACTTTGTGGGATATTATAACCGCCAATCACAAGATCACGCCTCATATTGAATGTTAACTTAGGTAAAACGTGAAAAAAACATTTTATATTTGAATTTCCCGCTTCTAGTGGTCGCATTCACCTTAAGTGGTCTGACTATTTACATTACATAGATATACGGTCAGCTTCTTAGGTTCCAGATAAAGTTTTAGATAGCTATCTGACAGATCATGCCTCAAAAAGCTGACAAAATGAAATTGGGGTCCTTCGTACGTTATTGTAATTAAAGTGGCATGACTTGCAAAGTTTGTAAATGGGGAAGGATAAAATTGCCTTCACCTTATTAATTTTCATATTATTCATGCTAATACTTAAATGGAAAGAACCTTACATCATCTTACTTTACTCGTTGCACTTTGGTACAAAACATGCATTCTTTTTAGAAGCCTCATCATCATTATCATCATCTCAGTCGTAGGACGTCCACTGCTGAACATGATCGGTCTTATGAATTTATCTGTCAGATAGCTATCTACAATTTTATCTGGAACCTGTGAAACTTTTGGTTAATACAGCCTGTTGGGGTCAAAGGCTACCTACACGTAATTTCCAAAGACGGTAGTAGTTTCCGTTCGTAATGGAAAATACGCAGTAGCCTTTACTGTCGGAAAGCTGACCGATAAAACGTAAAGAATAACACAGACCGCAGCAATGGTAGCTAAATCTTGATTGATGAAACCCTGTCCCATAGAGACCATGATAGATTTATGGCTTATGAATCAAATTATAGAACATAGTTTCATCTATTCTAATAATGTAAAGCTGAAGAGTTTGTTTTAACGCGCTAATCTCAAGAACAACTGGTCCGATTTGAGAAATGATTTCAGGGTTGAATAGCCTATTTACCGAGGAAGGTTCCTCTTTATCCTGGTAGGCGGAGTAGTCGCCACGGGACGCGGGTGAAACCGTTGGAGGAAGCTAATCACCTTATAGAATAGTTCCATAGAATTACAGGCCTTTAGACATCAGAATGTTCTATAAATATTTTTATTTTTGTTCACAGGTGTTGTTGCATGGTGGGGGTAAGGAGAAGGTGCCACAATGGGGGACAGTTTCTTGCACCTGGGGGACATTGTCTCCCTGCACGCGGAAGGCACTGTTTCAGGATTCCTCAGTACCTTAGGGTGAGTTTCTTTCTTCAGGTAGAATTTCTAAGAGCGTGGATGTCGATCGAGGTCTAGACGTCTCCGAATAATCAAACTCCCGGCAAAATTTTGGGCATTTTTTTATTTACTATTTTTTTTTGTCGCTGGTTTAAAATGTCAATTATGCATCTCTTCACCGTCGGGGGATGGGAGAGGGGTACGTGAGACTCCCCGGTAGAATCGCTCTGGTATGCCCACTTAAAATACCCAGCGGCTCTCCAACCTCGCCTGAGTGGTTGGGGTCTGGGAGTCCATAGCGTCCAGGCCCCCACCGGCGACTGCCCGCCTTACTTGAAAATTGCGCTAAGCGGGCACGGGTGCGGTTTCATACAAAAGTGCCCCGTCCGGGGGCACGCGTGAACCACTTTTGTATGGAACCGCACCCGTGCCCGCTTAGCGCAGTTTCAGACCTTACGGATTAGTTTTAGATTCTGGCAGATTAAAAATTGTTTCGACACCGTTCGAAAATATAAACCTCTACGGAGAAGACTAGATGTAATGATAGGTACAGTATGAATTGGGATATTCCATTATCATACTGTTACGTAATCGTAGTTATAAAAAACGGATTTTTAGTTTTTTATTACGACAAGGTAATTGGTCAATTTTGTTAAAATAAAAGGTATTAAAATTAACAGTTGTCGTAATTATAAATTAATATTTTGCAATTCTAAAGTGTAAATCGGTCGTGACACTCGTATTGTGTTCTGATATACCTAGAGGTTTTTTCTATGTATATCAAAAGCTTTTACAAACCATTGAACAGTATGGAAATAAAATAACACATCATAGTCTAGTGACGTTGGTGCCTGCATAATAAAATGAACGAAAAAACTGGTTTGTTGTATTGATTCACAATATTTTTGAGTGTTAATAAATCTGTTAAAGCCTTTTGCCTATTGGTTTGTGAATTAAGTTCTGCAGCGAAAAGGTTAAATAAATTGCCCAAACAGAAATGAAAAATGGAATCCCTAGGATCGCTGGAAGAAGATTGGTTGTCAAAACAAAACACTGGTTCTCAGCTGCCATCCGGCTAGACTGGAAGCCGACCCCAACATAGTACATAGGGAAAAGGCTAGGTGGATGACGGTGGTCTTTAAGGCAATTTTCCTTAATTTTCCACGATGTTTTCATAGCCCGGGGCTTCTGAGATAAATCTGAAAAGTAGGTAGTATATTTAATAACGCACACTCATGCTTATATGCAAAAAGATGCGAGCCTCAGTACTTCCGGGCGTCAAGACAAAATGTTTTATTCTAGCAGCCAAAAAACTAGGTCATGGTCACACTTGTATACTGAGAAATTGAATAAATTGTTTACAGGTCTGTTTAAAATATTCACTTGTCGCCTCTAACTTTGAAATGAACGAACACTTGTTTGTTTGTGTTTAAAGCTTTTGTAGCCAATTTGCTAAACATGGATTAAAAGAATGTGATCCCATTTGGCGATTCTTACTTTGACATCTGAAAACAACTCCGATTCAAGAATTCGCCATGTTAAATTGAGATAAAATCACATCCATCATCACATCACGAAATTTCGAATATCCTCAGTCATATCATAGTTCTATTTATCTATTTATAGTATTATTTATCTATTTATAATATTATAAAATGTCTAGCGATCTTTAAAATGAGCAATGAAACGTGTCATATTGATGTTACTAATGAGAATACGAAAAAATGTGAAGATATTTTCGGAAGTCAATTCCTCAAAATAGAGAATACTTTGGTTTCTGAAGATAGGACCAATCCTAAACAAGTAATAAAGACACAAGAGAATGAAGACAGTAATGTGTATACCGCAGAAAGTAAAACAAATAATAATGAAACTAAAATCGATGTTAGTGCACTTTTAAGATCACAATTTACTGCTGTAATTGACCAAGATGTCTATGGATAATATGATACAACAAAGGTACCGAGGTACCATAAACACAAAACGGCCAGTATGAAAAAGCGTAAGATTTATTCAGAAGATACAGTGCTGGTACAATTCATGGGAAGTGAATTTTTTCCCGAAGATAAACAACAAATGATATATGATTCGGAGTATCGGATCTTTACCGTGCAATTAATGTTCGCGATGTGTACTATTTATAATATTATAAAATGTGTAGCCATCTTTAAAATGAGCAATGAAACGTGTCATATTGATGTTACTAATGAGAATACGAAAAAATAAGAAGATATTTTTGGAAGTCAATTCCTCAAAATAGAGAATACTTTGGTTTCTGAAGATAGCAACAATCCTAAACAAATAATAAAGACACAAGAGAATGAAGACAGTAAGTAATGTGTATACCGCAGAAAGTAAAACAAATAAGAATGAAACTAAAATCGATGTTAGTGCACTTTTAAGATCAGAATTTACTGCTGTAATTGACCAAGATATCCATGGAAAATATGATACAACAAAGGTACCACGTAATAAACACAAAACGGCCAGTATGAAAAAGCGCAAGGTTTATTCAGAAGATACAGTGCTGGTACAATTAATGGGAAATTAAATTCTTCCCGAGGATAATCAACAAATTATATATGATCCGGAGTATTGGAGTTTTACCGTGCAATTAATGGGCGCGATGTGTAATATTGTAAATAGTTAACTAATATTATAAAATATCTAGCGATCTTTAAAATGACCAATGAAACGTGTTATATTAATGTTACTAATGAGAATACGAAAAAATGTGAAGATATTTTCGGAAGTCAATTCCTTAAAATAGAGAATACTTTGGTTTCTGAAGATAGCAACAATCCTAAACAAATAATGAAGACACAAGAGAATGAAGACAGTAATGCGTATACCGCAGAAGTAAAACAAATAATAATGAAACTAACATCGATATCAGTGCACTTTTAAGATCAGAATTTACTGCTGTAATTGACCAAGATATCTATGGAAAATATGATACAACAAAGATACCATGTAATAAACACAAAACGGCCAGTACGAAAAAGCGTAAGGTTTATTCAGAAGATACAGTGCTGGTACAGTTCATGGGAAGTGAAATTCTTCCCGAAGATAAACAACAAATGATGTATGACCCGGAGTATCGGAACTTTACCGTGCAATTAATGTTCGCGATATTTATAATATTATGAGATGTCTAGCGATCTCTAAAATGAGCAATGAAACGTGTCATATTGATGTTACTAATGAGAATACGGAAAAATGTGAAGATATTTTCGGGAGTCAATTCCTCAAAATAGACTAATACTTTGGTTTCTCAAGATAGTAACACTCCTAAACAAATAATAAAGACACAAGAGAATGAAGACAGTAATGCGTATACCGCAGAAAGTAAAACAAATAATAATGAAACTAAAATCGATGTTAGTGCACTTTTGAGATCAGAATTTACTGCTGTAATTGACCAAGATATCTATGGAAAATATGATACAACAAAGGTACCATGTAATAAACACAAAATGGCCAGTATGAAAAAGCGCAAGGTTTATTCAGAAGATACAGTGCTAGTACAATTCATGGGAAATGAAATTCTTCCCGTAGATAAACAACAAATGATATATGATCCGGAGTATCGGATCTTTACCGTGCAATTAATGTGCGCGATGTGTAATATTGTAAATAGTTAACTAATATTATAAAATATTTAGCGATCTTTAAAATGAGCAATGAAACGTGTTATATTGATGTTACTAATGAGAATACGAAAAAATGAGAAGATATTTTCGGAAGTCAATTCCTCAATATAGAGAATACTTTGGTTTCTGAAGATAGGAACAATCCTAAACAAATAATAAAGACACAAGAGAATGAAGACAGTAATGTGTATACCGGAGAAAGTGAAACAAATAAGAATGAAACTAAAATCGATGTAAGTGCACTTTTAAGGTCAGAATTTACTGCTGTAATTGACCAAGATATCTATGGAAAATACGATACAACAAAGGTACCATGTAATAAACACAAAGCGGCCAGTATGGAAAAGCGTAAGGTTTATTCAGAAGATACAGTGCTGGTACAATTCATGGGAAGTGAAATTCTTCCCGAAGATAAACAACCAATTATTATATGACCCGGAGTATCGGAACTTTGCCGTGCAATTAATGTTCGCGATATTTATAATATTATAAAATATCTAGCGATCGTTTAAAATGAGCAATGAAACATGTCATATTGATGTTACTAATGAGAATACGAAAAAATGTGAAGAAATTTTCGAAAGTCAATTCCTCAAAATACACTACTCCTACTTTGGTTTCTCAACATAGCAACAATCCTAAACAAATAATAAAGACACAAGAGAATGAAGACAGTAATGTGTATACCGGAGAAAGTGAAACAAATAAGAATGAAACTAAAATCGATGTTAGTGCACTTTTGAGATCAGAATTTACTGTTGTAATTGACCAAGATATCTATGGAAAATATGATACAACAAAGGTACCATGTAATAAATACAAAACGGCCAGTATGAAAAAGCGTGAGGTTTATTCAGAAAATACAGTGCTGGTACAATTCATGGGAAGTGAAATTCTTCCTGAAGATAAACAACAAATGATATGTGATCCGGAGGATCGGAACTTTACCGTGCAATTAATGTTCGCGATGTTTAATATTGTAAATAGATAAATAATATGATAAAATATTTATAATATTATAAAATATCTAGCGATCTTTAAAATGAGCAATGAAACGTGTTATATTGATGTTACTAATGAGAATAAGAAAAAATGTAAAGATATTTTCGGAAGTAAATTCCTCAAAGTAGAATACTTTGGTTTCTGAAGATAGCAACAATCCTAAACAAATAATAAAGACACAAGAGAATGAAGACAGTAATGTGTATGCCGCAGAAAGTAATAAAACAAATAAGAATGAAACTAAAATCGATGTTAGTGCACTTTTGAGATCAGAATTTACTGCTGTAATTGACCAAGATATCTATGGAAAATATGATACAACAAAGGTACCATGTAATAAAATACAAATCGGCCAGTATGAAAAAGCGTGAGGTTTATTCAGAAAATACAGTGCTGGTACAATTCATGGGAAGTGAAATTCTCCTGAAGAAAACAACAAATGATATGTGATCCGGAGTATCGGAAACTTTACCGTGCAATTAATGTTCGCGATATTTATAAATTATAAATATCTAGCATCTATAAAATGAGCAATGAAACGTGTCATATTGATGTTACTAATGAGAATACGAAAAAATGTTGAAGATATTTTCGAAAGTCAATTCCTCAAAATAGAGAATACTTTGGTTTCTGAAGATAGTAACAATCCTAGACAAGTAATAAAGACACAAGAGAATGAAGACGTAATGTGGTATACCACAGAAAGTAAAACAAATAAGAGTGAAACTAAAATCGATTTAGTGCACTTTTAAGATTACAATTTACTGCTGTAGTTGACCAAGATTCATGGACAATTATGATACAAACAAGGTACCATGTATATAAATACAAAACGGCCAGTATGAAAAAGCGTGAGGTTTATTCAGAAAATCAGTGCTTGTACAATTAATGGGAATGAAATCTTCTGAAAGATGAATCCGGAATACCGGATCTTTACCGTGCAATTGATGTTCGCGATGTATACTATTTATAAATATTATAAAATGTCTACGATCTTTAAAATGAGCAATGGAACGTGTCATATTGATGTTACTAATAGAATACGGAAAAATAATGAAGATTGTTTCGGAAGTAAATTTTTCAAAATAGAGATACTTTGTTTCTGAAGATAGAACAATCCTAAACAAATATAAAGACACAAGAGAATGAAGACAGTAATGTGTATACCCGCAGAGAGTAAAACTAAATAAGAATGAAACTAAAATCGATGTTAGTGCACTTTTAAGATCACAATTTACTGCTGTAGTTGACCAAGATATCTATGGAAAATATATGATACAACAAAGGTACCATGTAATAAACACAAAACGGCCATGTATGAAAAATCGTATTTAGAAGAAAGGTGCTGGAACAATAAGGGTTCATTTATGCTAGACGTGCCGGGCCGAGCGGGCACGAGCCGGTGTCCGAGCCTCGTCCGTGCGACATGTTTATATTACAACGAGCGTGCGCCGAGTCCGCGGTGACTCGATACGGACTAGTGTTGTGTAGTGATTTTTCATTAGTTACATATCTAAGTATTAATAATGGATTTTTCGCTTATTGGAGATGGCAGCTATTGCCATTGCCATGATGACGAGCAATCAAACCAAAAAGAAATAAAAGCGAAAATGGGCGGCGTGGGGAGAATTTTTTACTCTATGTAGAGATTTATTAGATGATGAACACAAATTCTTTGAATATTTTAGAATGTCTAAAAGATAACTTTCATATCTTACTATGTCTAATAATATCTTGACGCCTGCCCTTAAGGCGGCGTTAACTTATAACTTATTATTAACTTACAGACAGACCTTTAGACATATCATAGAAGTACTGGGGTACTTCCTAACGCACTCTAATTAATTTTCATCGTCCATGATAATAAACAGACGTGGTTCCTCCTAAAATGTCGTCGGTGATGCTCGGTCCGCCACGGAAGAGTTGTTTATGTTACAACAGTCGCGACCGTGCGCGGGCGGGACCGTGTGCGTCGTCCGGGCTCGGTTCGGGCACGGACGCCGCACGGACGCCGCTCGGTGTAACATAAAACACAAATAAACAGCTCCATATAAAATGTTCGTGGAGTTTGAATCCGAGCCTCGTCCGAGCCCGGACGGGCTCGGCTCGTGCCCGGCACGGTGTAGCATAAGATGAACCCTAAATGGGAAGTGAAATTCTTCCAAGACAACAACAAATGATAATGATCCGGAGTATAGGAACTTTACCGTGCAATAGATGTTAGCGATGTGTAGATAAATATATTATAAAAATATCTAGCGATCTTTAAAATGAGCGATGAAACGCGTCATATTGATGTTACTAATGAGAAAAGAAAAAATAATGAAGATTGTTTCGGAAGTAAATTCCTCAAAATAGAGAATACTTTGGTTTCTGAAGATAGTAACAATCCTAAACAAATAATAAAGACACAGAGAATGAAAGACGGTAATGTTATACCGCAGAAAGTCAAACAAATAATAATGAAATCTAAAATCGATGTTAGTGCATTTTTAAGATCAGAATTACTGCTGTAATTGACCAAGACATCTATGGAAAATATGATACAACAAAGGTACGAGTACCATGTAATAAACACAAACGGCGCAGTATGAAAAAGCGTAAGGTTTATTCAGAGATACAGTGCTGGTACAATTCATGGGAAGTGAAATTTCTTCCTGAAGATAAACAACAAATTATATATGATACCGGAGATCGGAACTTTACCGTGATTAATGTTCGCGATGTTTTATATTGTAAATAGATAGATGCCATTAAAAACATCTGTAAAAAAACCCAAGTCTCGCAGCTCAGTCTCTCTACCGTATAAAAGTTTGTGAGATCATTAATACCAAGTCGGTTAATCATTTAGTCTCTACTTAAAGGACCTTCTGTCTTTAGTTATTTTATACGTTTAACAATAGATCGACTTGGCCATCGCATGATTTGGTACACAGCACGACGGGCCAGCACCTA
>NWSH02000162.1:10021843-10037242 GCA_002382865.2 Heliothis virescens | reverse complement strand
ACTAAACTCTATATGTATTCTAAATTTGAAGCTTCTATGTCTGCTAGAAGTGCCTTGGACTTTTGATGATCGGTGAGTCAGTGAGTGACAAAATTCAGAAACTTTAACAAGTTGTCATTCTTAAACTACCGGATCAAATTGTCTGAAATTACAAATACACCATATTTATACAATGCCTAATTAGCTACTAAAAATTCAGGCTTCTTGTTTTATCCACAACAAAATTATAGTGGGTCGAAAATAACCTGAATTGCTTCGAGAAAAGGATGGTACGGCCGTGCCGCTTTTTCTGCTTGACTTGGCGGGGGCACTGCCGTGCCCCCTGATAATATTATAAAATATTTATAATATTATAAAATGTGTAGCGATCTTTAAAATGAGCAATAAAACGTGTCATATTGATGTTACTAATGAGAATACGTAAAAGTATGATGATATTTTCGGAAGTCAATTCCTCAAAATAGAGACTTTGGTTTCTGAAGATAGGAACAATCCTAAACAAATAATGAAATCACAAGAGTATGAAGACAGTAATGTGTATACCGCAGAAAGTATAACAAATAAGAATGAAACTAAAATTGATGTTAGTGAATGTTAGTCTGACCATGTTCTTTGTGGACATCATTAGTATATCAGTGGGATGTACGCTGTAGTGGTACTTCCTGGACTCGCACTTTACACTCCAATAACTTACTTACCTTATGGATTATCTTGGTTTAGGCATGAAGAATCATCTCATATGCGCCAAGATTTTCTGCTCACTACTATATCAATTGTGATTTTACTCCCGGTCTCTGTCTCAGAGTTGCACACGTTACTCGATAATAGGACAATCGAATTAGCTGAAGGCGACTATATGTATGTTTGGAGGATACCTTTTATTGATATGTCTTATTGACTGTCCTATACGACGTTTGAGAAAGTGTGGACTTGGTTCAAGAGAAGAAGAAGATGAAGAGTAGATTTTTCTTAGAAAAATGAGAGTCACATAAGGAAGAATTTTGAGCGACGAGCAAAAATTAAAATCACATCCAAAATATATTAATGCCTTCCTCGATAAATGGGCTATCTAACACTGACAGTTTTTTTCAATTCGGACCAGTATTTCCTGATATTAGCGCGTTCAACCAAACAAACTCTTCAGCCTTATAACATTGGTATAGATTAACATTCTACTTGTTTGTAATCTTGAAACACCGATTATTCGTATGCTACTGGCACTTCAAAGGTTCAGTATAGAACTCGAAACTCAGTACTAGAATTGATATGCCAGAGTCGCTAGAGTTTGTGTTCCAATGAACGCACAAATGCACCAGGGACCGTAAAGCCAGGATTAGTTTGCAGGCAGGGAAACAAATGTGGTCAGATTCCTTTGTTTAGTCATACCTATGAGGTTAGTTTTCCCTCGTGATTATACTTCGCCTTATACCTTTGTCGCACTTACTTTTGGTGGTACTTTTGGCGGTGGATTCAAAGGTAAATTCTGTGTGTATTACAATACTTAACGAATATCTTTAGTAGTGTTTTAAATTTTGCCCAAGTATTCTGACGTAGGGATAGGGGTAATGAGTAAACTTTTTAACAGACTTCCCAAAAAGAAGGTCTTTAATTCAAGTGCGTAATTGAACCATTGCCTCCAAAATTAATTCTAATGTATAGATATACATAATTAACATCAAAAGCATAACAATATGCAAACAGCTATGTAAGATCCCACCTAATTGTGTCATACGCCGATATCCGCACACTCTATATATCATCGCATCATTACGCGACCAGTTGTTTATGATATGGCCACTTCAATATAAACAAATGAGTAGCGCTTGCATCGTGTGACCTTTTCCGCGGTTTCAAAGTACTGATTCCTGGTTTTTGGAAGAGTGCAGAGATTTGTGATTCTTTTACCACTCTATTTTTTTCGATTTTTTTAAAACTAGTGTAGAAATATAGACCTTCTGTGAGTGAAATACTGTCATTCAGTTCTGCAAAATACGCGTTCCTTATTGTCCCAGGTTAAGATGCAATTTCCCGGCAATTTTACATAACCTGACTGATAAAAGATACGGTATTTAATTTCGTATCATCTCATAATGACAACTTCTCAAAATGACAACCGGTCGCAAAATGTCCACTTCTCACAATGTCAACTTCTTAAAATGACAAATTCGCATAATGACAACTTCTCAAAATGTCCATTTCTCAAAATGACAAACTCTCAGAACGTCAACTTCGCACAATGTCAACTTCTTAAAATGACAAATTCGCATAATGACAACTCCACGTATTTCTTTGACTTTTTGCGGCTATCTTTGTTCAAAAAGTGAATTGAAACTTACAATCTAAATGATTTTTTATTCGTGAATAAATCACTATTTTTTATAGTTTATATGGTTGCTTTTCGAAATTTTGATGATTTTTCCGTTTTTCTTTTTGTTTTGTGTATGAGGACACACCTATTATATTACTATTACAGTTGATTGATTATAAATTTTGGTATTTTATTTTTAAAGTCCTCAGATATCTACCTATATATAGCTCTTAGTATATGTACAACTAGCTTTATAGCTATTACCACATTCAAATTACCTTGTCAAAGAAATACGTGGAGTTGTCATTATGCGAATTTGTCATTTTAAGAAGTTGACATTGTGCGAAGTTGACGTTCTGAGAGTTTGTCATTTTGAGAAATGGACATTTTGAGAAGTTGTCATTATGCGAATTTGTCATTTTAAGAAGTTGACATTGTGAGAAGTGGACATTTTGCGACCGGTTGTCATTTTGAGAAGTTGTCATTATGAGATGATACGTTATATATAGTTATAATGTTACAGTTTTTTACACCGCAATTTTGGAAGCTTAAATAACTGTTCCTTTGCTTTGTGTTTTATATTAGAAGAAGTTCATCACTTCCAGTACCAAAGATATTCCCTTTTGTAGCAGTTTTCTTGGTTGACTCTGGTGTTCGCAGTAGAATAATTCTTTTAAAAATATATGCGTTGATGATTATTTTAATAAACATATTAATTTGTTAGGACTTCCTGCAAGACCTGGTGAAGGAATCCGATGCACTGCAGGAAGCTGCGCGGAAGAATGAGAGCGTCGTCGGCAGGGGAACTACAGACGTAAGCACCATGTATACCTATTACGATAGGTACCTTCCACCAGCGGTTCTAACCGTATTCCTTGGGAACGGCCTTCCACGATAAATACGCTATCTAAAACAGAAAGATTTTTTTTAATTTGTTCAGTGATTTTTAGATTAGTGCGCCCAAGTAAAATAACTGTTTTGTTATTGAAATTGCAAAGGTTTACATGACTTTACAGATATGCATCGCTAGAGAGCTTATTGCGCCACGTTTTCCAACAAAATTAAATAATAAAAGAGCTGAATCTAGTGTGAACAAATCATTTTGAGTTTTCGTCTGACCAGCTAATCTTCTCCCAGGACATAAAGCTGTTATGCAGCAAGATCAGCGAGGATGCTCAGCGGCTGCTGAACCCGACAGACTTCGAGCACCGCAGTGGTGCCGTCATGACGTGCGCTGACGACGTCATGGACATCGACGTGCAAGGACAGGTCGTATCATCTCATAATGACAACTTCTCAAAATGACAACCGGTCGCAAAATGTCCACTTCTCACAATGTCAACTTCTTAAAATGACAAATTCGCATAATGACAACTTCTCAAAATGTCCATTTCTCAAAATGACAAACTCTCAGAACGTCAACTTCGCACAATGTCAACTTCTTAAAATGACAAATTCGCATAATGACAACTCCACGTATTTCTTTGACTTTTTGCGGCTATCTTTGTTCAAAAAGTGAATTGAAACTTACAATCTAAATGATTTTTTATTCGTGAATAAATCACTATTTTTTATAGTTTATATGGTTGCTTTTCGAAATTTTGATGATTTTTCCGTTTTTCTTTTTGTTTTGTGTATGAGGACACACCTATTATATTACTATTACAGTTGATTGATTATAAATTTTGGTATTTTATTTTTAAAGTCCTCAGATATCTACCTATATATAGCTCTTAGTATATGTACAACTAGCTTTATAGCTATTACCACATTCAAATTACCTTGTCAAAGAAATACGTGGAGTTGTCATTATGCGAATTTGTCATTTTAAGAAGTTGACATTGTGCGAAGTTGACGTTCTGAGAGTTTGTCATTTTGAGAAATGGACATTTTGAGAAGTTGTCATTATGCGAATTTGTCATTTTAAGAAGTTGACATTGTGAGAAGTGGACATTTTGCGACCGGTTGTCATTTTGAGAAGTTGTCATTATGAGATGATACGTTAAATATAGTTATAATGTTACAGTTTTTTACACCGCAATTTTGGAAGCTTAAATAACTGTTCCTTTGCTTTGTGTTTTATATTAGAAGAAGTTCATCACTTCCAGTACCAAAGATATTCCCTTTTGTAGCAGTTTTCTTGGTTGACTCTGGTGTTCGCAGTAGAATAATTCTTTTAAAAATATATGCGTTGATGATTATTTTAATAAACATATTAATTTGTTAGGACTTCCTGCAAGACCTGGTGAAGGAATCCGATGCACTGCAGGAAGCTGCGCGGAAGAATGAGAGCGTCGTCGGCAGGGGAACTACAGACGTAAGCACCATGTATACCTATTACGATAGGTACCTTCCACCAGCGGTTCTAACCGTATTCCTTGGGAACGGCCTTCCACGATAAATACGCTATCTAAAACAGAAAGATTTTTTTTAATTTGTTCAGTGATTTTTAGATTAGTGCGCCCAAGTAAAATAACTGTTTTGTTATTGAAATTGCAAAGGTTTACATGACTTTACAGATATGCATCGCTAGAGAGCTTATTGCGCCACGTTTTCCAACAAAATTAAATAATAAAAGAGCTGAATCTAGTGTGAACAAATCATTTTGAGTTTTCGTCTGACCAGCTAATCTTCTCCCAGGACATAAAGCTGTTATGCAGCAAGATCAGCGAGGATGCTCAGCGGCTGCTGAACCCGACAGACTTCGAGCACCGCAGTGGTGCCGTCATGACGTGCGCTGACGACGTCATGGACATCGACGTGCAAGGACAGGTCGTATCATCTCATAATGACAACTTCTCAAAATGACAACCGGTCGCAAAATGTCCACTTCTCACAATGTCAACTTCTTAAAATGACAAATTCGCATAATGACAACTTCTCAAAATGTCCATTTCTCAAAATGACAAACTCTCAGAACGTCAACTTCGCACAATGTCAACTTCTTAAAATGACAAATTCGCATAATGACAACTCCACGTATTTCTTTGACTTTTTGCGGCTATCTTTGTTCAAAAAGTGAATTGAAACTTACAATCTAAATGATTTTTTATTCGTGAATAAATCACTATTTTTTATAGTTTATATGGTTGCTTTTCGAAATTTTGATGATTTTTCCGTTTTTCTTTTTGTTTTGTGTATGAGGACACACCTATTATATTACTATTACAGTTGATTGATTATAAATTTTGGTATTTTATTTTTAAAGTCCTCAGATATCTACCTATATATAGCTCTTAGTATATGTACAACTAGCTTTATAGCTATTACCACATTCAAATTATCTTGTCAAAGAAATACGTGGAGTTGTCATTATGCGAATTTGTCATTTTAAGAAGTTGACATTGTGCGAAGTTGACGTTCTGAGAGTTTGTCATTTTGAGAAATGGACATTTTGAGAAGTTGTCATTATGCGAATTTGTCATTTTAAGAAGTTGACATTGTGAGAAGTGGACATTTTGCGACCGGTTGTCATTTTGAGAAGTTGTCATTATGAGATGATACGTTAAATATAGTTATAATGTTACAGTTTTTTACACCGCAATTTTGGAAGCTTAAATAACTGTTCCTTTGCTTTGTGTTTTATATTAGAAGAAGTTCATCACTTCCAGTACCAAAGATATTCCCTTTTGTAGCAGTTTTCTTGGTTGACTCTGGTGTTCGCAGTAGAATAATTCTTTTAAAAATATATGCGTTGATGATTATTTTAATAAACATATTAATTTGTTAGGACTTCCTGCAAGACCTGGTGAAGGAATCCGATGCACTGCAGGAAGCTGCGCGGAAGAATGAGAGCGTCGTCGGCAGGGGAACTACAGACGTAAGCACCATGTATACCTATTACGATAGGTACCTTCCACCAGCGGTTCTAACCGTATTCCTTGGGAACGGCCTTCCACGATAAATACGCTATCTAAAACAGAAAGATTTTTTTTAATTTGTTCAGTGATTTTTAGATTAGTGCGCCCAAGTAAAATAACTGTTTTGTTATTGAAATTGCAAAGGTTTACATGACTTTACAGATATGCATCGCTAGAGAGCTTATTGCGCCACGTTTTCCAACAAAATTAAATAATAAAAGAGCTGAATCTAGTGTGAACAAATCATTTTGAGTTTTCGTCTGACCAGCTAATCTTCTCCCAGGACATAAAGCTGTTATGCAGCAAGATCAGCGAGGATGCTCAGCGGCTGCTGAACCCGACAGACTTCGAGCACCGCAGTGGTGCCGTCATGACGTGCGCTGACGACGTCATGGACATCGACGTGCAAGGACAGGTCGTATCATCTCATAATGACAACTTCTCAAAATGACAACCGGTCGCAAAATGTCCACTTCTCACAATGTCAACTTCTTAAAATGACAAATTCGCATAATGACAACTTCTCAAAATGTCTATTTCTCAAAATGACAAACTCTCAGAACGTCAACTTCGCACAATGTCAACTTCTTAAAATGACAAATTCGCATAATGACAACTCCACGTATTTCTTTGACTTTTTGCGGCTATCTTTGTTCAAAAAGTGAATTGAAACTTACAATCTAAATGATTTTTTATTCGTGAATAAATCACTATTTTTTATAGTTTATATGGTTGCTTTTCGAAATTTTGATGATTTTTCCGTTTTTCTTTTTGTTTTGTGTATGAGGACACACCTATTATATTACTATTACAGTTGATTGATTATAAATTTTGGTATTTTATTTTTAAAGTCCTCAGATATCTACCTATATATAGCTCTTAGTATATGTACAACTAGCTTTATAGCTATTACCACATTCAAATTATCTTGTCAAAGAAATACGTGGAGTTGTCATTATGCGAATTTGTCATTTTAAGAAGTTGACATTGTGCGAAGTTGACGTTCTGAGAGTTTGTCATTTTGAGAAATGGACATTTTGAGAAGTTGTCATTATGCGAATTTGTCATTTTAAGAAGTTGACATTGTGAGAAGTGGATATTTTGCGACCGGTTGTCATTATGAGATGATACGTTTAATTTCTGCCCACGTTTTACATATGTGGCAAATTTTTTACCTTTTTGGAACTAATTCATTTACCTTTGTCCACAGGTTGGTAGATGACAGGTGTGTGGTGTGCCCAGAAGCGGGCGACCTGACTGATCCGCCCAAAAAGTTCCGGGGTAAGTTATTCCTGACCTATTTCTGCAAAAATTAAAAAACCTGGTGCTATTTGATTATGAATGAGACGCAAGGCGGGAGTTTTGTGTGTTTCTAATTGTATACGCAGACTGTAGTAGATGAACTATCGTCCATCTACTATTAAATAATATCTATTATTGTAATAATATATCTCCAGACCAAATCTTGATCAACGCAGACTTACGAGCAAATCTAGCATAGTCCTGTTTAGATCATGGTGATGCAACCGTTTCCACAAACGGTTGTGACGCATGAAAGACAAAATGTAAAATGGTCACCCATCCATGAACTGCTCAAACATAGCCGGATTAACTTGATAATTCTCCCTTGGAATCTTAACACTCAGTGAATAGCTAAAATCTTAGGTACATGTACAATAGCAGCATCCGTTCGAAGTAATAATTTATTCAGCATTGTCAACGGCGTTTATTTATGTATGTGTGATATATCAAGTATACGTCGGATGTTAAGGAAGGATTCATGTTGATCTGGGTCCGGATCAGGTATTATTAAGGGTTTTTTTTTGTTTAAAAGCTTCGAAACTACTGAATTGAATTGAATAAATCTTTCATTGTTGGGAAGCTATACTATCCCCGGTCAATAAAAAATAAGAAGTCAAGTATTTTGCATGGCACGCAGATGAAACCGGAGGAAACACCTTAAAGTTATAATTACCCGAGAAAAATATTAATGTTTATGTATTCATCAGTCCTTATTCCAATAAGTTTGAAAAACAGTTATTTCTTAAACCATTTTTTTTGAATTTTATCCAACAATCTTCGTTAATAAACTGTTCAGTCTGAACGAGCAGGTAAATTAAATATTATATGGCTTTAAAACATACATAAAATATCTCAAAACTTCATAATATTAAGAGATATATTAGTGCTTTAAATTTTAATGTCCAATTTCGTATATGAAATGTTTCGTTTTAATATATTACAGCCATTAATGTTACACAAGACCCATAAATCTGACGTGAAGGAAATTAAATCACATTACGAACGTTCCGAACAAAAGAATGAAACATGAATCTTTGTAATAGGATTATTTATTATTTAATACTAGGTATATTATTTATAGAGTATATTGAAATACTAGCTTCGTCCAGTTTGATCTGCATACTTGGACACCCGGATAAAAAGTAGCCTACAGCTCCTTTCAATAAATGACCTCCGACACTGATAGATTTTTTCAAATCGGTCCAGCAGTTTCTGAGATTAGCGGAAATAAACAAACTCTTCAGCTTTATAATATCAATATATAATATATACCGTATACATATATATGCCGTATTCGGCTACAGCGACTGCTTACTACGCTGATTAATTTATACGGGAGCTAGGAAGTTCAGCATAATATTCATACTATAGATAGATATTCACGAGTTTTTTCTCATTCACGAGTTTTTTCTCATAGATCAAAGAAATGTTTTCTGATATTGAAACTTGAATCATTTTATGAAAGTTTCAAGAATGGACACTGAATTCCTGAGAATACTGGACCCTACCCCGTGGGTAAGGTATTAGCCTGCGGCGATAACGTCGTATTCTGACCACATAATTTCCCGAAGGGACGGACAGAATGGTATTCGCGAAATAATGGAGCAAGTCTGACTTGTGTCTGACTTAAAATGCTAAAAAATGGATATCAGATTAGAAATGAAAAAATAGTTTTTCAATCAGCTTCTGAATAAACTTGTTTGCTACGTAATTTTTTCCAATTTTTTGGAGCATTTAGTGGTTTGAAATATTGATATTGATAGTCAACACTGTATAATTAGATAATTAAAATGTAGAATTTTAATTCTGAATTCTATACTAGGTACATTTTTACTACGTACCCTCTAGAAATTGACTCGTTCCTTTCATTTACGAAGTTTCTTTAACACTATGCTATAATTTTCAGATTGCCTGTTCAAAATATGCCCCATGAACCGCTACTCCGCTCAAAAGCAGTTCTGGAATACTGCCAAGCAGTCCGCCAACTCCAACACCGATACAGGACTGCTTAAGAGGTTGCACGTGAGTATACTATATGTACCTACATTATTATACCCTGTGGCTTTTGTTCTGAGTAGAAGTTTCTTCACTTGCAGTGTAGTATATATGCAGAGCCGGATTAACCTTAAGGCAGATTAGGCAACTGCCTAGGGGCCCAGCACCGACGCCGGGCCCCGCCCACAGCAATGCAGTCCGCAAAAAAAGTTTTATGAATCGAACGAAAATGATAATCAACAAAACTATTCTTTTTTTTCAACGCATGTAACACTTTATACATACAAAACCATCTATGAAATATCTAATATTAGCACTAATAAAATCCTTCGGAACGCAACTGGACTTCATTCACGTTGGGGGAATTCCCGATTCGTTGGGTGCTTTCTGAAAGCTTTCGTAGCGTTATAATAATTTGTAGCCTAATAGTTCACAAACTTTCGATATACCTACGTAATCTTTAATTACAATATGTGGTATGAGTTTTGCGATTGTATGGTAAATTAAGAAAAGTTTTAGTGTGCTCTGTGTTTGAAGATTTACGATTTTCACATACACCCAGTGGCGTAGCTACGAAGGGGCTAGCCGGGGCAGCCCGGGGCAGCCCCGGGGCCCCTGAACCACCAGAAAATTATAATCGCACTGAACTTTTCAAAGTTACTCTCACTTTTACATTATATAAAGACAGGTTGCAAACCGATTTTTGCAAAAATTTCGCGCTCGCTTCGCTCGCGTCCTCTATTTACTTCCTGTTCTTCTTTTTGCTCATTCAACTAAAAAAATTGCGCTCGCTTCGCTCGCATTCTCTAATTACATCCTACTGTTTTTCTATGTTTAGACCTTTGATACCCTGAGAACAACTTGAAGGCATTTTTCAAAAAAGTCGCACAAACTTATAAAATATCACGCTTTTTTTATTTGCGCCTTCAGAGGCTACACGATGTATATTTTTTGGGATTTGACAAAAACCAATACAGTCTTACTAAAAAAAAAGTTGTTTGTTTTAAAATTTTCATCCTGAAACTGGAAAAATTTCGCTATTGCTTCGCTCGCAACTTTTCTATTATGCACTTATTTTTAAGTGTTTACCTTTTCATCTCAAAACTAAAAAAAAATTCGCGCTCGCTTCGCTCCCTCTATTTCAATTCCAAACTTTTTCTTCTCATTTGTGATGTGCCCACAACGTTTTTAAAGGCTGGATGCATTTCTGCACTTACATATACTACGACGAGGGAGGCAAAATTTGTCTCCAGCCCCCGGTGGCGGATAGCCACGCTGCGTCACTGTATGAGACGAAGATTGAATAGCTATGTAGACATTTTGTGATTTGGACTTACTGCGACCTGGTCAATTTGTGATCTATTAGTCTGTCCTTTAGTTAACTAGTTAAAATTGTTTCATTGTTTTTCTACTGAAAGGCATTTCCCAAACTTTTGCAATTCCTCTTTAAAAGCGTTCAAAAACACTGTTTTAAATACTTTTGATTTGGTGTATGTGAAAATCGTAAGTCTTCAGACACAGGGGGGTCGCGAAATATTTCTTTATAGAAAGGCGGTCTCGTTATGAAAAAGGTTTAAAAACACGGATTTAAAAAATTTGGAACGCGTTTGGACGGTTTATCTCGTTTTACGTTGAGAAAATCCCCGAGTCGTTGGATGCTATTAGGCAGGAGCGTTTTACGACAGCGAATTGGAAAAAAACTTTGTACTTTGTGTGTATTTAAACTCATGATAGAAGTAGAATAGACTGACTAGACAAACGTACGCGTACTCTACGCGTGGGCTGCGCGGGTGACTGTGTTATGTACTAACACAGAGCCAATCCGCGTTAGGACGTCATGTCATCCATGCCTAGATCAGGAATTGTATTAAGGAATGTGGGAAGAAGGTAAAAAAATACATCACATGAATGACTAACTTAGTCAGTCAGAGTAGGTAAGAAAAGGGGCCCGAAAATTGTATTGCCTACAGGCCCATGACAGGTTAATCCGGCCCTGTATATATGTATTATAATGACAGACAGTGCGACATCTTCTGTACTGTCCAATTTGCCCAATTCGATGTTCTTCTCATGGTGCCATCTCTTACAGGAGGTTGGCTATCATTAAGGCAATTTTGACTCTGGACACAGCAGCGGAATAGGGATCTGATTGAACCACGTTCTAAGATTTTTGAGCCATGAGGTTCTCCTTCTCCTAGGTGTCTTCTCCCTTGAATCTTCGACGGCATTATTAGCTGCAGGAATATGTACTTAGGTATCAATGTGCATAATGTGACCTGGATACTGTAGTTTGCGTCTCTTCACAGTATTTAAGACCTCTTTCATTTATTTATTTATTTATTTATTTATTTATTTAATACTTTTTGCACATATTTAAACATACAATGGCGGACTTAACGCCTTAGGCGTTTTCTACCAGTCTACCTTAGGGTGGTGGAGAAATAGCAACGGTAGGTGCATGAATTTATTATATTAAGTTAAAAGAAAAAAAAAATAACAATAATGATATACATATACTATACATAGATAATAATATATCAATATAAACTACATACATACATAAATATATATACCTATATTATATTTTCTAAGAGAGACGGAGAAAAAAAAAACAGAAATTAAAACAAACTACGGTAGCGATTCTGCTAATTTCCTACGAATGTGGTCGCGAAGTTTTAATTTAAAAGTGTAGCGGTTGTTTACCATCCTGATCTCCAGAGGAAGCTCATTCCAGAGAAGAATAGATTTAACAAAAAATGAAGAATGAACAATGTCTGAACGGTGGGCAGGGCAGTGTAGAAGGCGATTATTTGAAGATCGAAGATTTTTGCTGTGTTGAGAACAAACATATTGAAAGTGGGGAGCTAAATAAGAAGGAGAAAAGGGAGAATGTAGAATAGAAAAAAGAGTAGTTAAAGCTCTCATCTCGCGTCGTTGTCTTATCGGCAGCCATTTGAGTTGCACTCGGTACGCTGACACATGATCGTACTTGCGGAGATTAAAAACGAATCGAATGCAATTGTTGAGAAGTCGGTCAAGTTTATTGAGCAGATCTGCATTCAGGTCATAGTAGCAAACATCACCATAGTCTATTATGGGAAAGATTAAGGTTTGCATGAGCATAGTCTTCACCTCGAATGGGAGAAGATTTTTCAAGCGGTAGAGGAACCGTAGCGTACATGTCACTTTCTGACTGACAGCTGCAACCTGTGATTGCCAATTAAGCGATGAGTCTAAGTGTAGGCCAAGATTTCTCACAGTGCAGCTGTACGGAATATTAGTGCCGTTAAAAACTAAAGGTGGTAAGGCTAGATCTTCAATCTTGCTCATAGTTCTCGAGCCCCCAATAATAATGGCTTGACATTTATTAGGGTTAACATCCACTCCAAACCTGTCAGACCAATTCTTCACTACCTCTAAATCTTTTTCATTTAGTATTTGTGGCACCTTAATACCTGCACAGGTAAAGATCTATACGCCACTGACAACGTCGTGTGCATGGGGGTAAATACGCCTAATATTTGCCATCCATTCGCAGTGCAAAAGTGTATTATAAAGTAGAACATTGTCCTATATTAGGTACTGCATAAACATGAAACTATTTCGCAAACTATACTTCGTGTCTTCTCATCATCATTTTACCAGCTGATCCCAATACATTGTTGTCTAAATAGGTGTATTTGCAGTTCTAAATCTGTAACTTATGGTTATAAGTCCTATGTGTGAAACCGCACTAAAGATATCGTATTTAAGTGCAATCAAATCGAGTATCGCTTCACTATAAGACCAAGTATGAAGCTATAAATCTTTAACACAACGCTAAATAATAACGGTAACCCATAAACAAACAGCTCGTCAAAATATCCCTCGATTTAGATTTCATAATACATTTTTATGGCGTGGTAAATATGTCAATAAATTCAGGAATATTGCCGACCCCACACAAATAGCGTCGGAATTGCCGCATTGCGTTTTATGAACCGTTTATTGTAGATTTTGTGTCCACTTTGTGCCAAATGTCGGATTGCGACTTGCGTACCGTGAATAGGGGACTTTATTATTCAGTGATCCAGATTCCTGGGTTATTGTAGTTACTCGTTCAATTTAGGGGTATTGCGAATTTTTGCTGTTGAATTTTAAAGAATGTTATTACACACAGCACAGCAGTACATGATTTCGATTCGTATTGGAATAAATATAGGTATAGTACTAGAATTTATCTCAAAAACTCTCTCACAAAAATAGGCATCACTCCCTCATCCCGTGGGGGCTACTTTGCACACCCAGATAAAAAGTAGCCTTCTCTGATACATGGTAACACGAATTTTTCAAAACGGTCCTGCAGTTCCTAAGATTAGCGTGTTCAGACAAACCCTTCAGCATTAACTGTAGACTTCGAACATTCAAATTCACATAGTCATCTGCATAGCCTTTTCCCAACTATACTGGGGTCGGCTTCCAGTCTAACCGAATGCAGCTGAGAACTAGTGTTTTACATGATCGACTGCCTGTCTGACTTCCACAACCTACTTGTAGTTACCCGGGCAACCCGATACCGTTGGTGAGGCTGGTTTTCTGCCCATAAAATAGATGCTATTTTACCTTTTTAACTTCAATTATAGACCTACAAAGGACCAGTCCTGATTTGATTGTACCTAATATTAGGGATAATATAATTAAGTACTAGGAGAGCTCTATATGAAAGGGGCCGGTCGCCAGATATTTCCAGTTTCTAGTGTAGAGGGTCAGGAGTACTTTGAACTTGATTAAATTACTACCACATTTTACGTAGTTATTTGTAGGATATTGAAGTTAAAATAACGGTGCGACTTCTATAATTTACTTGTTAAGTACAGACGACAGCAGATTAACCTACTCGAATCTGTCAAATTTTACCAATCGAACATTTACCTTTCGTTATTGTGATAAGGTTGAAAATCTATTGAAGAAATTTGACAGATTGTGATAACTTGATGTGCTGCTGTCTGTTCATAATTCCACGTTTCAGTATCATTTCTTAGAATAGTTTCTTTTTTAAATGAATTTCCTAACGTAAAGTCGTAGTCACTGAAAAGATCAAAGTACATGAGCTTTTAGCACACGAATGATTGATGATCACAGATAGATCAAAAGTCTATATCTTCCTGCAAATACAATTAAATATTATTTCCTGTTTTTTAAAACCGAAAAATCTTTACTAAAGAAGTAAAGAAGAATATTTATAAAGAACAGTCATAATTTTCGGTAATTCCGAATCCATTCATAGGTTTATTTAATTTATTAAACATAAAGTTTTAAATCTGTGATTTCATTATAAAAGAAAATCATTACTATGCTGTGGTCCGGTTAAACAAACACTATTTTTATAAATACAAAAGCTTTTAATATATTTATTTAAATAATATATTTGTCACCTAAGAATATTATTATGATCCAGTTTAAAAAAAACATGACTTAATAAAAAATTAAAATAAATCGTTCAAAACAGTTTAATTATACTATTTCCTGTTAAAATCCCATTCACCTGTCACCATTATTTCTTATCTTTGATATATGTTGCAAAATACCGTGGAATTGAATAAATATGGAACTTAGAGCATTAAACTAAATTTTAATGAACTCATGCATTTTGGTTAACATCGTTACGAAGTCACGTCACAAAATTGACAAACAGACAGAAATTTGACGTACATGTGTACAAACGGCAGCAGGTCAACCTACCCGCTGCGGGTTGTTCGAAAGAGTTACCGCGGCCCAGGCACACAAAGGGCTCCCGAAGGAACACGGTGGGTTTTAGTCAGTAAAAGTCTGACACTCCCTTCCGCTGTCACCCACAGCGGGAGGGGTCATACTGATGATTTCCCATCGATATAAAAAAAAAAACAAGTCAACCTACCCGAATCTGTCAAATTTTACCAATCAAACATTAACCTA
>NWSH02000162.1:10008004-10019906 GCA_002382865.2 Heliothis virescens | reverse complement strand
GAAAGAGTTACCGCGGCCCTGGCACACAAAGGGCTCCCGAAGGAACACGGTGGGTTTTAGTCAGTAAAAGTCTGACACTCCCTTCCGCTGTCACCCACAGCGGGAGGGGTCATACTGATGATTTCCCATCGATATAAAAAAAAAAACAAGTCAACCTACCCGAATCTGTCAAATTTTACCAATCAAACATTAACCGTACTATTCGGATAAGGTTGAAAATCTACTTAGGAAATTTAACAGATTGTGGTAAGTTGATGTGCTAGCGTGTGTAATTAGGAGTATGGCCGGCGACCTTTGTTTGAGGGAAAAACATAGCAATTTTGTCATCATATGCCATATTATGGCAAGGCATATAGGAATAGCGTCTCCGGCTAGTTAAATGCTCTACGATTTAAAGTACGAAAAATATGCTATCATTATTGAAATAAAAGTTAATGTATCCGCAATATTAGAATAACTTTTTGACAAGCGTTAGTATCAATGGCCATAAATAATGTGTTACAGCTACGTATAACATACTTTAGGGACTATCAAATGACTTAATATTACCATTTATTGACAATTATATGGTGTTTATGGCCTCATAAATAAGGGCTATAATCGTATATCAAATGATGTTTAGTTTAATATCATCATTTCTCCAACAGTTGATTAATCTCCCGGGATTTTTAACAGATATTCATTATGTTGGATTTCGTGTTATGTGACAGGGAAACTTTTATATTATGCAGTTATGCTACTTTAAGCGACATTTAATATATTATAACATAAATTTTAATAATTAATTTCTTCTGAAAGTCATCTAACTTGCTTATATTTTTATTGGAGGTAATAAAGTATTTGTCTTAAAGCTGACACAAGTGACACGCATTCCACAGCCAAAAACGTGCTCTATTGACGTCCAAAAAATTGCCTGCTATTATGTCTTAACACAGGGTAAATACTCTTTTCATAAATTTCGATTTTGATTGTTTATTTCTGTCTGAATGTCAGTAAGCAGTTCATATTCCCTTCATCATTATATAGTTCCTTTGACGTCCTGTATTCCTTTAATATGTTCTTCATTACTTTCCGATGCCATTTTCTTTGCTAAAAATAGGTACACAACAATATATGTAGCTCTTTTTATCAATGTTCGGTTTTCTTTCTGAATAGATCCCTTTTCCCGTGTAACTAAAGCAACTTTATATACGCAATACTTACCCAATCCTTTCAACAAAGCACACAGTTCGCAAATAAATTGGCCTATTTGACCCAATTTCGAGATTCGACGTGATTGCTCCCACAAATGAAGACTAATTAAAATCCCACGGATTATTGGCTATAAGAGCTCATCAGGTGTTCTGGTTTCGCCAAAGATATTAGCGAAATTAAGCCTGGTATTTAACACTGATTTTCAGTACTGAAAATTGGTCTAGGCTTTGTAAATTGTTATGCTACTGTTATTTGTGCGCAATTTGTTATGTTTTAGCTTTCTGTGATTGTTTTCAAAATACATATTTCTTAAGAAGTCTTAAGATAGAGCTGTCAAAATATAAACACTGCGTTGTAAACTTCACACAGGTCTTTAAAATACCTCCTAAATCTTCCTGCCTTATTTGTGCATGTGTCCCATACTTAATTGCCTCGTTGGTCAAGTTGTCGCATAGTCGACTGCTATGCACGAGGACTTGGGTACGATTCCCGGGTCGGGCCAAAATCGCTTTGTGGGTTTTAGAAACTTTCACAAATAAGTCTGGAGTCTGGAAGTTGGTGATTGATACACCCGTGCATCGGAGAGCACCTTAATGTCGGTCCTGCGTCTGATCTCTGATGAGAAAGAGGCAATAGGGAGTGCAACTGTGTCTGCGCAGCTGGCTGATCTCCTTATATGTCGCCGTGGCCGACAATCGGCCTCGGTCGCCATTATTGTTTTTCTGACGTCATCCGCCGCGCTAAAAACGTCCGTATTGTCAAGTAAATAGAGTTAATTTTTCTTCGACAGCATGCCGCTGAGATAGAAAAGAAGCAAAATGAGTTGGAGAACAAGAAGTTGCTGGGGACTGTCGTGCAGTACGGCAGCGTTCTACAACTGCTGCACGTCAAGTCCAACAAATACCTCACTGTAAGTATTCTAATGACGAAAATAATAATCTACTGAGAATGCCGTGTACATAGGTGGCGAAATACTGGGCCTCTAAAATTTTAACTCTATTACTATTGATTCGCATGTAAGAAGAAGTATCTAGTGTAAGAATAGTATCAACACTGTTCACCTCCTGAAAAGTCCAGAATCAATGGTGTAATTTGTAGACTAAACGGTACAAAAAGGTGGTGCCAAATAGGTACAGTTCAGTATGATCCCAGATCAGACAACTAGTACTCACGCTGGTTTTCAGCACTATCCTAGACACCAGACAACTAGTGCCTGACGCTGGTTTTTAATTAGACCTGGGAGGAGTTGCGGCTCAAACTCCACCAAAGCGAAGCGGAACAAAGAACTTATTATACAACAGAATGAATGAAGAAAATAGTTTGTGAAACGAAATTCTTGGTTGCTTGAAATCTTCTATGCTCCGCCTTGATGAAGTCTGGACCTTCCGTAGTGTTGTTTGTTCCATAAGTAGATGTGTCTGAGCAAAATTTTGCCCTCTAAAGTATAAAACCAAAACTCTTAGGTATTTATGACATAAATATTCTTTTGCAGGTAAACAAAAGACTGCCCGCGTTGCTGGAAAAGAACGCGATGCGCGTTCACCTTGACGCCAACGGCAACGAGGGCTCCTGGTTTTATGTCATGCCTTTCTACAAGCTTAGATCCACGGGTATGTTTATACACTTCTATCATCTTTATAGGTCCTATTGGAAATTAATTGTTTTCTTGTTAACCGAAGTTTAAAAATATAGTTTTTCAAACCTAACAGACTGACGTGTTGCTGGGTATTTGTTGCGCCACTTCTTTTTCTCAGCAAAAACACATAGTGGTAAAGGGTGGGCGATTTGGTGGCTGTCTTTTGGTTTTCACTGTATTGGCCTAATTTGAATAAACGTTTTTGAGGTTGAGTTCAGTAGTGGACGTCCTATGTTCAGCAGGGGGCACCCTATCAAACAAAAAGCTATTTTTTCAAACTAGCCTAATAAAGAGCACTTTTCTAAAGTCAACATTTCATGAAACTGCCCCAAAAATGCCCGCCCTTCGATACTTCCTATTTGTTTTTGCTGGGATGAGGAGGTGGCCCAACAAACTCCCTAGCAATGGCTGCCATGATGCGGTTGATGATGTTCAGCTTAAATTAAAGAATAATTTGCCATATTAATGACCTGTTCAATGTATCCTTGCAGGTGACAACGTGGTGGTAGGTGACAAGGTGATCATGAACCCCGTGAATGCCGGTCAACAAGTCCTACACGTTTCCTCTAACCACGAGCTGCCTGACAACGTTGGCTGTATGGAGGTAAGATCTTCAAGTTTTAATTTCTCGTCTATAGAGGTCATTCGTGGTGGTGCCCAGTAAATCAGGATTTTCGATCATAATATAGTTATTTCCAATTTTCTCGTTTATCTGGGAACCATGACATTTTTTTCTCAACAATGTCTTGAGCTGATTTGGTGAAAAAAGCTGCCTTTTCGGTAAGCAAGAAGGCCTTCGTCCAACTCGGAAAACGTTTACAAGCATGTTATATTTTGGGGGTACTTAGACAGAAGAGATTAGAGAGTAGTTGTCTCAAAAGAGCTCAACATGTTGGCTTCGGCCCCACCTTATTCTTCCAATCCTGGATTCTACAGTCCGTTATGCATGGCAGAGACAATAATAATGATATGCCTTTTCCACCTTTCAGGTCAACGTAGTAAATTCCTCAACCTCCTGGAAGGTGACCCTCTTCCTAGAACACAAAGAGAACCAGGAGGAGATCCTGAAGGGGGGTGACGTGGTGAGGCTGTTCCACGCGGAACAGGAGAAGTTCCTCACCATGGACGAGTATAAGAAGCGACAGCATGTGTTCCTCAGGACTACTGGAAGGTCGAGCGCTACTGCTGCTACGAGCAGTAAGGCTTTGTGGGAGATTGAGGTGAGGAATGTGTTTTGAAATAAGTATCTTTGAGGCCTTCTTGCCTTCAATTATCAGCCTACTAACTTCTGTAAGTGTTCCCAGGGAACTTTTTCCTGGGCTATGAAACACAGATTTTTCAAGTCGGACCAATCGTTCAATACATTAGCGCGTTCAAGCAAACAAACGAACTAAGCTTTATAATATAGAGTAGATTTAATGTCGGTCCACTGTCAGACATATTACCTGGTCTTCAGCTTCAAGGATCGAACTGCTTATAGTTTTACCTACAGACTTTTCCAAACTATTAAATCAATGTTTGTTTTTCAAAGAAGCTGTATTTTTCACATACAATTTCTACTGCCGATTTAAGAGTATTTCAAGATTTCAAGAACCCATTCGTTTAGACTTGATATAGACGATTGCTAAACCTTCATTAAACCTTCATAAAACACAATAATTACAAGCTTTATTATGTTTATCAGGTGGTACAACACGACCCGTGTCGCGGGGGTGCGGGACACTGGAACTCTATCTTCAGGTTCAAGCACCTCGCGACAGGACACTACCTGGCTGCCGAGGCGTGTAATAGACCACCGTAAGTTATTGTTATAGTTCTCCACAATTTATTTGTCGTCACGGAGCTTTGCGCGAGTGGCAGCGCAGTAACCGATTCTAGGTGTAAACAGGCAGTGGGGGTGAGGTAGGGGTATGGAAACATGAGCGGACTTGTGTGAAGAATTTAGTTTCGGAACGATATCGAGTTTTACGAGAACTTTATATAAAGTTGATGAATTCACACTGTATACTTTGTCAATTTTTTTTCATTCAAACAATAAATGAAAGTGACAATGTTAAGAGGCTTTATCAAATGAATATGACAAGGGGTTTTATTTTTGAGCCAGTCAAATGCTCAATTATTAAAGTTATTCTGAGATATCTTTAGTTCGCCCTGGGGTCTGTTAACCACTCATCAGCCGGGACGGCAAACGGTTTTCTTTGAATTATTTTTTATCTGCTTGTCACACCAAATATGACTTGATGTATGTTTTAGTGACTTGATGACCTACATCTGACCCCATTTATGTTACCAGGGATGCACCAGTGGAGCCGCATGAACCAGCCTTCCAGCTGGTGTCGGTGCCGCACTCCTCGGAGATCGCCACGCTGTTCGAGCTCGACCCCACCACCATGACCCACTCCGACGCGCCTGTGCCGCAGAGCAGCTATGTCAGGTATGATGGACAGCTACCAGCCCACCTTCCAGCTGGTGTCGGTGCCGCACTCCTCGGAGATCGCCACGCTGTTCGAGCTCGACCCCACCACCATGACCCACTCCGACGCGCCTGTGCCGCAGAGCAGCTATGTCAGGTATGATGGACAGCTACCAGCCCACCTTCCAGCTGGTGTCGGTGCCGCACTCCTCGGAGATCGCCACGCTGTTCGAGCTCGACCCCACCACCATGACCCACTCCGACGCGCCTGTGCCGCAGAGCAGCTATGTCAGGTATGATGGACAGCTACCAGCCCACCTTCCAGCTGGTGTCGGTGCCGCACTCCTCGGAGATCGCCACGCTGTTCGAGCTCGACCCCACCACCATGACCCACTCCGACGCGCCTGTGCCGCAGAGCAGCTATGTCAGGTATGATGGACAGCTACCAGCCCACCTTCCAGCTGGTGTCGGTGCCGCACTCCTCGGAGATCGCCACGCTGTTCGAGCTCGACCCCACCACCATGACCCACTCCGACGCGCCTGTGCCGCAGAGCAGCTATGTCAGGTATGATGGACAGCTACCAGCCCACCTTCCAGCTGGTGTCGGTGCCGCACTCCTCGGAGATCGCCACGCTGTTCGAGCTCGACCCCACCACCATGACCCACTCCGACGCGCCTGTGCCGCAGAGCAGCTATGTCAGGTATGATGGACAGCTACCAGCCCACCTTCCAGCTGGTGTCGGTGCCGCACTCCTCGGAGATCGCCACGCTGTTCGAGCTCGACCCCACCACCATGACCCACTCCGACGCGCCTGTGCCGCAGAGCAGCTATGTCAGGTATGATGGACAGCTACCAGCCCACCTTCCAGCTGGTGTCGGTGCCGCACTCCTCGGAGATCGCCACGCTGTTCGAGCTCGACCCCACCACCATGACCCACTCCGACGCGCCTGTGCCGCAGAGCAGCTATGTCAGGTATGATGGACAGCTACCAGCCCACCTTCCAGCTGGTGTCGGTGCCGCACTCCTCGGAGATCGCCACGCTGTTCGAGCTCGACCCCACCACCATGACCCACTCCGACGCGCCTGTGCCGCAGAGCAGCTATGTCAGGTATGATGGACAGCTACCAGCCCACCTTCCAGCTGGTGTCGGTGCCGCACTCCTCGGAGATCGCCACGCTGTTCGAGCTCGACCCCACCACCATGACCCACTCCGACGCGCCTGTGCCGCAGAGCAGCTATGTCAGGTATGATGGACAGCTACCAGCCCACCTTCCAGCTGGTGTCGGTGCCGCACTCCTCGGAGATCGCCACGCTGTTCGAGCTCGACCCCACCACCATGACCCACTCCGACGCGCCTGTGCCGCAGAGCAGCTATGTCAGGTATGATGGACAGCTACCAGCCCACCTTCCAGCTGGTGTCGGTGCCGCACTCCTCGGAGATCGCCACGCTGTTCGAGCTCGACCCCACCACCATGACCCACTCCGACGCGCCTGTGCCGCAGAGCAGCTATGTCAGGTATGATGGACAGCTACCAGCCCACCTTCCAGCTGGTGTCGGTGCCGCACTCCTCGGAGATCGCCACGCTGTTCGAGCTCGACCCCACCACCATGACCCACTCCGACGCGCCTGTGCCGCAGAGCAGCTATGTCAGGTATGATGGACAGCTACCAGCCCACCTTCCAGCTGGTGTCGGTGCCGCACTCCTCGGAGATCGCCACGCTGTTCGAGCTCGACCCCACCACCATGACCCACTCCGACGCGCCTGTGCCGCAGAGCAGCTATGTCAGGTATGATGGACAGCTACCAGCCCACCTTCCAGCTGGTGTCGGTGCCGCACTCCTCGGAGATCGCCACGCTGTTCGAGCTCGACCCCACCACCATGACCCACTCCGACGCGCCTGTGCCGCAGAGCAGCTATGTCAGGTATGATGGACAGCTACCAGCCCACCTTCCAGCTGGTGTCGGTGCCGCACTCCTCGGAGATCGCCACGCTGTTCGAGCTCGACCCCACCACCATGACCCACTCCGACGCGCCTGTGCCGCAGAGCAGCTATGTCAGGTATGATGGACAGCTACCAGCCCACCTTCCAGCTGGTGTCGGTGCCGCACTCCTCGGAGATCGCCACGCTGTTCGAGCTCGACCCCACCACCATGACCCACTCCGACGCGCCTGTGCCGCAGAGCAGCTATGTCAGGTATGATGGACAGCTACCAGCCCACCTTCCAGCTGGTGTCGGTGCCGGCATTATAAACACAATCATCAAGTGCCTACCCTTTAGCCTAGGATCTCCGAAACTACAATTTTGTATGGGCACATCCCCCCAATATGTGGGAGCCAGCAGTGGACGTTTTGACGCCTAGCCTTTTCCCAAATATGTTGAAGTCTGCTTCTCGTCTTAACGGATGCAGCTGGGTTATCAGTGTTTTAGATGGAGCCACTGCCTATCTGACCTCCCCAATCCAGTTTCACGGGCAACACAATTCCCATTGGTATGACTGTTCGCCATTCTTTCCGGTTTTACCTGTAACGACTGCCAAAGATCCAATGGCAGCACATTTATACTTTTTAGAAATATTTTATAAATGACGTGGTATTGTTTCTCAGGCTGCAGCACTTATGCACGCATACGTGGGTGCATTCCACGTCCATACCCATCGACAAGGATGAAGAGAAACCTGTCATGTCCAAGGTAATGTTAGTCAAAATACTCAGAATTCATTCTAGATGGCCTGTCTGATCAATATTAGAAATGCGATAGAGACTGTGTCTTTTTGTCGTGCTTTGACTGCAAACCTACTGAAATTAAATTCAGTACACAGATATTAGAGCCCGAATTACGAAATATACTACTTTTGTTTCGGGAACCAAAACAAAGGGATAGATTTTGTGACTAGATTGAATAAAGATTTTAATTACTGCCTTCGACCTACTTTATAGAAAGAGGATATTGCAAAACTGTTCCTTTTGACTAACAAATCTAAAATGATCATCAATCTACGTATTTCTTCTTAGGTGGGGTGTTCCTTAGTAAAAGAAGACAAGGAGGCGTTCGCTCTCATATCGGTGTCTCCCAGCGAGGTGAGGGACCTGGACTTCGCCAACGACGCCTGCAAGGTGCTCTCCGCCTTGTCCACCAAGCTGCAGCTCGGGAATATCGAGCATAATGAGAGGAAGTAAGGTTCAGTTTTGTTTGGCAACTTTTTGATGATTTTATTTCTATACTAAGCTAAAAACTAAAACTAAAAAGCGTCAAAGAATTCCTCCCCGTCGCTGTCGACCGGGAGCGTGCCCAAAAGGCTGGCAGCATTGCCACGCTGGATGGCAATGCTTAGTCTTTGACCAAGGTAATAGCCAGCCCTTTGGTCACGGGTAGCGTCAACCAGCCGCCTAGATAGTTCAACTTTTAGTTTTTAGTTTTAAGTTTTTTTTAGAATGTTGTAAATATATGTAAATAACAAATTTGAACAAAATAAATATTAATTACATACTAAGCTTCTTTTTTGGAGTTTCTATTTATGAAATCTTAAATATCATAAACAAAAAAAGTCGAATATCGATTTTCCGAACCAAAAAATGATTTCTCGGTTATTTTCTCGAGATCGGTTTCGGTAAATCCCTAATGTCGATGTACAGACGACAGCAGGTTAACCTACTCGAATCTGTAAAACTTTACCCATCGAACATAAACTTTCAATTACTGTGATAAGATTGAATATCTATTGAAGAAATTTGACAGATTGTGGTAGATAGATGTGTTGTCGTCTGTACCAACATGTAAGCAAGTTTTCGTAGATACAATAAAACACAATAAGGTCGAAATCGAGTTGAAGGGATAGTCTTTATTATTTTGAACAGTTTCAAACCTTTTTTGTCAAAGTGGGACATTTAGTCCTTTTTTTATATCGATGGGAAATCATCAGTATGACCCCTCCCGCTGTCACCCACAGCGGGAGTGTCAGACTTTTACTGACTAAAACCCACCGTGTTCCTTCGGGAGCCCTTTGTGTGCCAGGGCCGCGGTAACTCTTTCGAACAACCCCCAGCCCCGACGGGCTCTGGCCCTAGTGGGGCCCGCAGGAAGGGGTCATTTAGTCCATAGTTAATTAATTGTTACGTATATCTAAAACTGCATATATTTCCTACAGAGCCCTGACCTGCCTGCTGCAAGACATAGTGTACTTCATAGCCGGGTTCGAGAACGAGCCCAACAAGTCTGAGGCACTGGACCTGGTGGTCGAGAACCCCAACAGGGACAGGCAGAAGCTGCTCAGAGAACAGTATATATTGAGGCAGCTGTTCAAGATATTACAGGTTTGCTTCTGAACGAATGTTTGTCGTAAAATAATGCGAAAATAAATTGACTGTTTGTCCGCTACTGATTGATAAAATTTGGTGTACAAACAACAGCAGGTCAACGTATACGAATCTGTCAAATGTTACCAATGAAATATTAACCTTCCGCTATTGTGATAAGGTTGAAATTCTATTGCAACATTTAACAGATTGTGGTAACTTGATGTGCTGTTGTCTGTACACAAATGAACGGTCGTTTGTGTACCTAATGCCTAATATTCTATCTTTCTTTATTTCTTTAGTTTTGCTTACTTGAGCCTGAATTTGGGCATTAGCTGATTATACCCATACAATGTCAAAATCCTATCTTTAATAAGGAAAACAACTGATAGATAGGTATAATATTGAGTAGCTAACTTTTCATAGTCTAAACTTCTAGATAAATGATAATCAAATTTTTACCTGGGTGCGGGAAATAATTCCCTCTGAACGAGGGTGGGACCGTCAAAAAACAGTATTTAGCAATATGGATCCCATCCGAATATGATTTTTTAATAACAATATGTCACCGCGAAATTAGACCTTAATCCACTAACACAAAGTTCATATCTCCCAGGGTCCATTCCAAGAGACATCAGACGGGGAGGCGTTCCTGAAGATCGAGGAGTTGTACGACCCTCGGTACGCCGCCTATAAGTACATCTTCCGTCTTTGCTACAGGATACTCAGGCTTAGTCAACAGGACTATAGGAAGAACCAGGTTTGTGCACTAGTTTAGTTAAATCACAGTTTAAATATATGTAGAACAGTTGGGAAGCTACCTACTAACGTTCGAAATGTCACTCTCACACACGCATGCGCATTGACCAGCATTTATGTACCTTCACCAGTGCTGTCAGTACTGGCTGTCACGTCAAGAGCCACCACGCCAGCTATGATTTGAGCAAAATAGGAACAAAATTTTGACAGACATTTAAGTCAGAACTACTAAGTGACGACCCTACGGCTTCGATGGTGCTTACGTCATCATTTTGACAACAAGGCTTAGCTTCATTACTGGTACATCTTTATTCTGTGGTTAAATTGATCTTCAGTATCTGCCTAGCTATTACCAAACTATGCTGGGGATGGCTTTACTGGATGCAGTTGTTTTAAATGGAGTGATGGCCTATCTGATCTCCTCAACCATGTTACCCAGGCAACCCTTACCACTTGGTAAGATTGGTTTTCAGACTTACTCAAAGTCAAAGTCAAGTCGAAGTCAAAGTCAATTTTTTTTTTATTTCACGTAGACCTATTACAGGTTCTTATGAAAAGTCAAGCTAGTTGCACGGTTCCAAGGAGTTGGTCTCATGGAGAAGAACCGGCAAGAAACTCCATGGACACTCTTGGATGGATATTGGCTTCTGAATACCCGGAATGACTGCCAAACATGTTCACATGACAGCTGGACACAATTTAACGTGCCTTCCTCCTTACCAATGTGGTAATTTCGGATTTCAAAAACTAGAAGCAGAAAAAAGGAGAAGTCAGTTAAAAAATGTATCTAAAAGAACATGTCAGATAGATACTTACTGTGATTTAATTAACCCTTAACTGGAATCGCTATTTTATTCAACATAACTGGAATCGTGGGTCCAAATGGACCCTAGAAATAAAATACAAGTATTTTTATAATAAACGTGCAATTTGCACTCAAATGGGCCCATGGGTGTTTTAATAAAAGTTTAATTCATCATATAAATCAAATTTTATTAACCAAATTATTAGTGTTAACTATTTTATTGGACTTTATGTCTTGGGTCCTAAATTTTGTAAAAAATTTTTAGTCTTCTCTTTGGCATGCTAAATTATAATAATAAAGAACTAAACTTAAAGAACTAATAATACTGCCGGGTTTTACGTATCTTCCCGTTAGCAAAAATAAAAATCTTTTATAATATCAATCAAAATTAAAAAAAATGACAATCAGTTCTAAACCCCTAAAACTTTTATATGTAAGTTTATTGTGGGTTCTGACTCTGGAGGTGCTAGGTGGTGTTTTGTACCATTTAAACCTATTTTATACGAGCTGGATGGCTTTGAAATATCTTCTTGGTCCACTTCAGCTTCAACTTCATGGCCAGATGAAGAATCACTTGAATGAGAAGAGGATTCAAATTGCGGCTCATTACTGTCACTAGTTTCGTCATCACAAGGTTTAAAATCACTCAATGNTACTGTCACTAGTTTCGTCATCACAAGGTTTAAAATCACTCAATGGTTCTGGTTCTGAGTCATTTTCATCAATTAGTAGCTCTTAGATTTGGGGGCACGGCAGTGCCCCCGCCAAGTCGAGCGCGAAGCAAACACTGCCGTACCAT
>NWSH02000162.1:10005191-10007270 GCA_002382865.2 Heliothis virescens | reverse complement strand
AGATAAACAAGCAGCTTCCGCGAGAATTGGCTAGTTTTTTACAGAATGTTTTTGGTGGGATAAGCATGACGTCTTAGCAAATGTTGTTTAGTCTGGTGGGTTGACTTACAAAAAACTAAATTGAATTCACTGCATCCGTTCGGGAGATATGATGCCACGGACAGGTAGACAAACAGATAGACAGGTCAAACTCATAACACCCCTCTTTTTGCGTCAGGGGTTAAAAATGAAAGATCTGAAACGTTACCCCGGGCTCTTAGAATACGGCATCAGACGCTTCAGATCTTTGATTTTGACGACCCCATTGTCGCTATGGATCATGCGGACATGATCCGCGTACGGAGTCGCGGGCAGAAGCTAGTTCTTCAATAAATAGGCTATCTAACACTGAAAGTATTTTTCAAATGTACAGTAGTTCTCGAGATAAGCGCGTTCACACAAACAAACTCCAGCTTTATAAATATTGATATGGTGCCTGCAAACAACGTCATATCTATATAGGGTGACTGGTAATTAAAANCGCGGGCAGAAGCTAGTTCTTCAATAAATAGGCTATCTAACACTGAAAGTATTTTTCAAATGTACAGTAGTTCTCGAGATAAGCGCGTTCACACAAACAAACTCCAGCTTTATAAATATTGATATGGTGCCTGCAAACAACGTCATATCTATATAGGGTGACTGGTAATTAAAATAGTGACCGATACTTGAACACGTGATTCTACCCATGATTACAAACAACTTTCCCAAAGAAACTTTTTTTTTACTCACTAGTTTAGTCACACGATTTTTTCTTCTTGATGATCTATTGAGATTTTAACATAGTAATGACTATGTTGATGATTTAATAATTTTTAGTTCCCAAACAATTAAATTGCATTGTTATTACAAGGGTAAATGTGTCGTATTGCGGTATTAATATTAGTTGTGCAATCGTTATTACATTACAACAAGCTAGGTTATCTTGAACTGTCACAATGAGATAGCTGCGATATTATGATTATTTTTTCGATTTTTTTATCTGTTTCAACTTAGCGTATGTGTATCGCGTCTGGTTCTACAAAATACCGATGCCGTCGACTCGTAGCTTCGCATATTCAGCTCGGTGAATCAGTCTATAGCTGTAGCGGCTCTGTATCGACCGCATGAAGTGGGCATGCGAACGAGTCGAACAATGTACCGAGCCAAAACTGTTCTTCACAGAGCGCGACTTGTCTAATCAAAGCTAAAGTTTGGTTCATAGTAAATCGATACAGGCCTTACTAAATGTATAAGGGGCATACTTTTAGAAGGCAGAGATCTGAAGGCATCTCAATTAAGTCTAAGACTGGAAACAAACCGAATACGACTAGTATTCTGAAACTATATTCAATTTATGTAACATTACCAAAGTGTACACTTATTACCCTGATCGGTGGATCACTTGGCTCGCGGGTCGATGAAGAACGCAGCTAACTGCGCGTCATAGTGTGAACTGCAGGACACATGAGAACATCGACATTTCGAACGCACATTGCGGTCCTTGGAGACGCATCCAGGACCACTCCTGTCTGAGGGCCGGCTGTATTATTACAAAAGCTACATTGCAATTCTAAGCGCGTAAAAACGTCCTCTACCTTTAATTAGGGAGTTGTATGCTTGAATGCGCAAGAATTTGCATTTGACGGTTCTATATATTTAGACACGCTTCTAAGTTATGGTCTGTTTAAAAATGTACTGAGTTGCTTACCGTACGGCATGGTCAGATACAGATGTTCAGAAGCTGTGTGCGTGTGTAGCGCGAACTTCGATCCGTATCGTCGTCCAACGCGACGTCGAGGACACGGGTTGGTGTTTGTGCAATGCATGTAAACTACGCTTGACTCTACGGTCGGTCATAGTGACACAACCCTGAGAGCAGCGTAACACATAGCTTTTGTTCCATCTTTGACTACTTGTCTCGTAGGTAACAAGTAAGATGGCTCAATTCGCGAGTCTCTTCTTAACTATATTGCTGGCCTCAGATCAGGGAGGATCACCCGCTGAATTTAAGCATATTAGTAAGCGGAGGAAAAGAAACTAACCAGGATTTCCTTAGTA
>NWSH02000162.1:9992691-10000191 GCA_002382865.2 Heliothis virescens | reverse complement strand
TTAGTTTCAACGAAATACGAAAAAAGCAAGACATTAGACCCGGACGATCCAAAATATACTGTTGAAGAGGAAGTTATGCTGCTCTGGAACAACAAAAAGGTATACATTTCAGTCATCGATCTTTACTGTATATGCCAATAAGTTAAAATTAGGAAACGCGCAACTTTTGAATATTATCAATACCAGAAATTGTATTACCGAAAGGACATTTTGTCGTTCACGTATTTTCGTACATTTTTAAAATGTCCCCTACGTTTTATTTAGAAAAAAGAAGTCTATTTCAACACTCTATTTGATCCAAACCTAAACAATTTTGTAACGGTCATAGGACGCGACCACCACGAGTCAGATTCCCTCTTCTAGTTTTCTTATAAATTTAACCCTCTGTTCCCAGTGCTCCCGTCTCCTATCAGAGTTAGCAGCTGAAGCGCGAGTGGACCCTAACAGCCAATCAGCAGCCATCCTGGATTACTACCGGCACCAGCTCGACCTGTTCTCGAACATGTGCCTCAACCGGCAGTACCTGGCGCTGAACACCCTGTCTCCGCAGCTGCATATACATCTCATATTGAAGTGAGATTATTAAAAAGCAGATTTTAGTAGTATAGTAGTGTTTAAAGTAAGCTTGTGAGTCAATATAATGGCATATAAATAGTCACTTTAATATTTATCTTAAAAAGTTTTTCTGAAACTGTAAAAACGTTTATTATTGACAAACTTATGGAAGTCCTTTTATCCTCGATGTGACCATCTTTGTCATGACGAGTTCCTTCGTATTACGGAAGGCATGTGAAAATGGTCCCGGCTGTCATTTGCACATCTTTGACAGTTGTTACACGAAGTCAAAAGCCAGAAAGTCTAACAACCAGTCACACCAGTTTTTATCGGGTTGCTCTTATAACTTAAGTCTTGAGGAGGTCGGATAGGTAGGCAGTACCTACATCCAGTTAGACTAGAAGCCATCCTAACATAATTAGGAAAAGAAAAGGCAGATTTTTGCTGCAAAATCTTCCCTACTAACAACAAAATCCCCATGTACTTCTCGATAGATGCATGTCAAATGCGTCCCTCTCGTACGAAGTCCGGGCGTCGTTCTGCCGCCTGATGCTGCACCTGCACGCGGATAGAGACCCTCAGGAGCCGGTCACGCCTGTTAAATACGCGAGGCTCTGGACCGAAGTCTGTGACCGGATACATATACACGAGTGAGTTGGTTTTTGTTTAAATAAATGAATAAGTCGAATAAGGGAAATGTATCGACTTCAAAAAAACTCCGGGTTGCACTCCGGGAGTGCTGGCAGAAGTGAAAACATGAATATTAACTTTATGCGTTTTTGATATTTTTTTGAGATTATGGAATGAAGAAAGTGAACAACTACTTTTTACTGTCATCACTTGCCCTCGATATTGAGAGTTTCTCAAAAACATCTTTGGACCTATGACTGTACTGGAAGGTAAACTAAAGATATCCCAACACGATTAAATATAATCAAAATTTAAGCACGACTCCATCTATGATTTTGAAAAATACTCGTTCTTTCATACTTGACTAACTACTAGATTTTGAAAAATTATAGATGGCGCAACACATTTTTTCTCACATGTCTCTTCTCGATTTTGAAGGTTCTGGTTGAGCTAAAATTATTTAAATATGTAGTTTGAGTTTATTGCTGTAGCCTGGATGCTAACCTAAAGATATTCCGGCACCATTTCATTTTATAAAAATAAAAACCCAAACTTCATCTATGATTTTAAATGATAATTACTAAGCCTGACACTATTGTCAAATTTCACATGTTTGAAACGTCATAAAATATCTTACCGACCTGTACTTACGGAATTTGTATGGAATTTCGGGTTTCACAATTTTGGGTTTCACATTTCGGTCACGTGATACCTGTCGCGAGTTTATATATTTTTCCCCATACAAAAAGTGCTCAACGCCGCTAAAGAAGTTTTCACTTCAAAAAAGGGGTTCTCAGTTTGACCTGTAAGTGGGTGAGCTGAAACGACGTTTGTATCATGTTACATCGTAGGTTCAATTGATAGGAAAAGACTTACTTTTACCTATAAAGGAAGCTGGATTTGAGCTGCAGACCATTGAAACTGTTGCGCTGGATTTCATCTTCATTAAATGGCATGAAAATCTTAAAAAGCCCAAATAAATACTTGCACTTGTTTTAAAAGTCACTAACGAAAATACTTGACTATGTTTAGGGGAAAAGGACATCATTTTTTTTGGGCCTTTTTTCAAAGTGTTAATATGGTGTGAGAGTCCAGAGCCGTCAGACTTAACTTATTGAAAAAAGGCCCAAAAATGTATGAAGCCTGAATGATCTCCTTTAGTTACCCTTCTCCGACCGGCACGTAAGAGATACATTTCATGTTAAAAAAAATACACCTTTATAACAACAAATACTTATTTTTTTCAGCTACCAATGCGTGAAAGGCGGTCCCGATGCTAACAGGGAGAAAGTCAAAGAACAATTCGCGTCCACCATCCGCTTCGTGGAGAACTACCTATGTAACGTAGTCACAAAGACCTGGTACTTCAGTGACCATGATCAGAACAAACTGACTTTCGAAGTCGTGAAATTGGCGAGGGAGCTGATCTATTTTGGATTCTATAGGTAAGGAATTAAGGTTTATTTTTCTTTAACTGTTGCCTGTGTTAGGTTGGCACTAAGACCTGGTGCTTTAGTTACCATGATTAGGGCAAACTGACTTTCGAAGTTGTGAAGTTGGCGAGGAAGCTGATCTATTTTGGATTCTATAGGTAAGTTGAGAGGGTTGTAATTTCTTTAACAACCATTTTTAGCTACATTAGCCAGTGCGTAAAGATACTTTTGGCACAAAACACTTACATTTTCTTTCTACTAATTATTTGTCTGAATATTTATGTGTTAATATGGATGTTGTTAGTAGCATCATAAAAATGCATCTCCAAATCAGATGTACGACGATTGTTTATAAGATCCGACGCAAAAGCAATTAAAGTGTGTAGTGTTATGGAGGTATTTAATAGTTACAATTTGGTCCCCAGCTTTAGCGACTTGCTGCGACTGACGAAGACGTTACTGAGCATCTTGGACTGCGTCACCGCTATGGACCTGCTCAATGAGACCAACGCTCTCTCTGGAGAAGTCGAATGTAAGTACAGCATTCGTCAAATTCGATGGCGACTTGCAACTAAATTCGGATAGCTCCGTCACCGTCCGAAACCTTAAAATGGTGGATGACAAAAAGTTTGACGAGATCAACACTAATAGTTTATAACAGATTGTCTTATTTTTGCTAGGTTTTTATAGAAATGTAAAACTATTTTGTGGCTGATCATTATGATTGCAGAATTTCATCAAACAATCTTGGTACTTTTAGTGATAAACTTAATTTTAAAATAGTAATTTTGCACTGCAAGCAGCTCAGGAAAAGGAGATAAAGAAACGTAAGTTTATGCATGAGTAGAGAATTAAGATCTTGTCTACTTCCACTATTTTAGGTCCTATTAAAATGCAGTCGAAATAAAAATGTTTTCCGAACTGAACAGTGAAAACACATTAGGCCCAAACTCCATCAAAGCGCAGATATGTTCTATAACAATCGGTCTTATTGGCTCTGTTCATACAGCGCACAATCTATTGGTTGTATAAAAACATCTCCGTTTTTCTCATGTCCGCTTTAGTAGAGATTACAAAAGTTTGTTTCGTACATTCCAGCCGAAGGTGGAGTATTACGCAGTATCGGTGACATGGGCGCTGTAATGACATCTATAACTCTTGGTGGCGTAGCTAGAAATGTAAGTTTTAATTTTGTCCAGCTTATAAAGTTCACCAAATAAGTTTGTGTGCATTGGTAAATTGAGTATATTCACCTGGAGCTAGCGCTTTGTTGGTGTTACCTGTTAAGGTTACTTCTTTACCCATTTGGGAAAATAGCTTTACTTCAGCATATATCATCTACATGACATCTTATTGGTTTAATTAATTCTCACTGAACCAGACGTTGTGTAATGTTGTGTTTTCTTTTTTATGTTTTTTTTTTTTACTAATAAACTCGTTTAGCGATGCAATACAATACCTTTGCGGATCTGACAGGGTTTTCTTTACATAATTCTTTAAGAGTGTTTCAACCAAAAGATATTGTACACCAGCAGGCAGGCAGTAGCGCGATTCCCCCAGGCGGAGGCGGAGGCCTGCAGCGCAGCGCGTCGGCGCTGCTGCTGGCGCGGGAGCACCCCCTCGTCATGGACACCAAGCTCAAGATCATTGAGATACTGCAGGTGAGGAATACTAGCGATATATTCTTAGGCAAGAAGTCATAGTCATATGAGATGGCAATCTTACCAGCGAGGAATAAAGGGAAAGATATCGAAAAACTTTTAGAATGTTTTAGACTTTAGAGTATAGTTTTGCAAGTTTTAGAATAACGCGCTTATCTCTGTCTTCTTCTGTGATGACATGATTAAAATATCTGCATGGTGTACTTTATTTTTTCCTTATAAGTTCAGGTTTAATATCCTATTAACTTTTGTGGTTTCCTCGTATTTCCAGTTCATCCTAGACGTGCGACTGGACTACCGCATCAGCTGTTTGCTCTCCATCTTCAAGAAGGAGTTCGAGCAGGCCGGCGAGAGATCCGCTGATACCATCGGCCGGGCTGATGTGGAGGCTATAGGCCTTCAGGCTGAAGGGATCTTCAGCTGTCGGTGAGTTGGGGAATATTGATAAGGGGGGCTTAGGTGGGTGGTAAATCAAACAAGAGAAAGTTAAATTATAATGGCTAGGGTGCATTAGTGTTGGGAAATCAATCAAGTTTAAAAATATCGATAACAGAAAATGTTGTCATAAACATTAACCATTCTTGGCAGCCGGATTAAAAATAATGTTTGATTTATTCACCTTTTCATGGGTTATTTGGTATCTATCTATGTATAGTATTTAACAATTAAAAGTTTTTCAGTAATTAAATTTTCTAGACTAATTACATATTCGTAGATTTCTTTTATGTTGGTAAAGTAAATAATAAAGTAATTTTTCTCTTAGAATTTTCACTTCATACTAAATATATCTTTGTCAAAACTGAAATTCTCTATTTCTTATAAAATATTGTAAAATTAACTATTCCTATAGCTTTGTAGAATATTTGTAAATTGTAAAATAAACCTTATTTCAGGTTCATTATATTGTAAACTTTGGTATCTCTATAAAATCTGTATTTAAATATATAAATATATTTTACTGAGTTTGAACCAATCTTGTACCTATCTCTTGAAAATATTGTTTTATGTAGGTGTATTATTGCTGTTAATTTTCTAGGGATGGGCAAATGTGGGCCACTAATTTATCGACATCGATATCGACTGACTGCTATTGTAATTACAGCACAACCTTAGTAACTTTAAGTTAGTAAGTTTGATTGGTTCAAACTCATTACATTTCATATTTGTCTCATATTAAGTAGAATTCTGTATGTTATCGTATAAGTTGGTATCACTATCAGTGACTAACGCATGTTGACTGGTGACGGGGCGTTAAACTAGTGGTCATTACATATACACAAGTTATATGCATATTAAAATGGCAGTTTTTGAAATAATTCACTTTAAGAACACTTTTGACACACTAGAGACACATTTATTAAAAATCAAAAACATCGATATCTTTATTAGAGTCACGCTTTACACACTACAAATAGAAATCGCTATGCAATATTAAAACTATACATTCACTCTGTTTTTTTTAAAATTGGTTTATTGATTGAACTTCTGTGACATTTCACACACACACATACACAAACATTTTCGTCAACTACACACCTATGTAATGACCACGCAATCCAAAAGAAAATGATTGTCAATAAAAACATCTGGGAAATAATAACGGTACTAATGTGATATGTTTTTCAGAGCAATACAAACTGTGCCTGACAGCTGTCTGCCCAAAAATGTAGATTTGTTAGTAAGACATAGTATTTGCATGTAATCACTAACTTGGCATGGGAACGGCTAATACTAATCGCTTTGTGACTTGCCTACTTTTTGCTCCTTTGAACTATCTGCCTAGTCTATTCCTTAGGGAGCTGGCTTCCGAACAAACGTCCTTTTGTACAGACGCGCTCAGGTCAACCTACCAGTATCTGACAAATTTTACCAATCGAACAATAACCTTCCACTATTGTGATAAGGTTGAAAATGTATTGAAGAAATTTGACAGATTGAGGTTAGTTGGTTTGCTGGAGATTGTACTTCTGAAGGTGGACATCCTCTATTATACTTGGGATATATAGCTGTTTAGTTATTCTTATGAAAACTCACGTGTCTTTAATTTACTGCCTAAAGTGTATGAAGACATGTCGACACGCCATGCGCCAGTAAGACACGCAATGGATGCCTTTTATTAACCATAGGAAAATATAAACTTTTGATTAATTTTAATATGAAGTTCAAAGAACAAAAAGCACATTTAAACCTAGCATGTTTTGCTGATCTTGGTGGCATTATTGCTGAATGAAAATACTAACTTAACCCAAATAATAGTCTTGTATGCAGTTGTGTTAATATCCAAATGGGTCTTGAGTCCTATTGTAAGATTATTCTAAACTATTATGTTCTGAACCTGGTACCTATTAATGCCGAAGTTGACGGACAACTTAAACGTTTTCTTAAAACAATTGTTTACTTAATGAATAATTGTGTTTATAAAACTTACCTTTGTGTTCCTGGTGAACTTGGGCCTTTGAAGGTATTTAAAAAAAATCTGCAAATCTATACTAATATTATAAAGCTGAAGAGTTTGTTTGTTTGTTTGAACGCGCTAATCTCAGGATCTACTGGTCCGATTTGAAAAATTCTTTCAGTGTTAGATAGCCCATCGAGGAAGGTTATAGGCTACTTTTTATCCGGGTGCGCGCAGTAGTTCCCACGGGAAAGCGGGTGAAACCGCTGGCGGAATCTTGTACAGGAAAAAACTGCATGACACCCCCAAATTATAGATGCCATTAAAAACATCCTGTAAAAAACCCAAGTCTCGCAGCTCAACGTCTTTACCGTAAAAAGTTGTGAGATCCATGTAATACCAAGTCGGTTATCTATTTAGTCTCTACTTAAAGGACCTTCTGTCTTAAATTACATAGGTTTAACAAATAGATCGACTTGGCCATCGCATGATTTGGTTACACAGCACGACGGGCCAGCAACCTAATTCCTCACCAGAGTCCTTCCGAAGATAATTGAGGTGAGTATCTTAAAGAAGTTAATGCTTCTGAAACTTCAATGGCGAACAAGAGTACCAGTTAATGAATTGGTTTCGAGAATTTCAATGACAGACAGACGACAGACTAAAGAATCTAATATAATTGTAATATTAATCCCACCAAAATCATTCTGTAAAAAACTAGCCAATTCTCGCTGAAGCTGCTTGTTTATCTCTAAAAAGTAATGAAATCTAGACAAAGTCGTGCTGAGTCTAAGGATTCTTACGGCGATTTCTTTACTATTATAGT
>NWSH02000162.1:9959482-9986130 GCA_002382865.2 Heliothis virescens | reverse complement strand
CTGCTAACAATCGACGCGATTTGTTTATCAAAGATCAACTTACTATCTAACTGGACTCCCAGATCTCGCACCTCAGACACCCTCTTAATATTCTCATTATTTAATTTATAACAGTACTCTATAAATTTCTTTTTCCTTGTATATGTAATTATATGACATTTTTTTACATTGAGATAAAGCATATTATTAGTACAATATTTAGATAAATTATTTATATCATTTTGAAGTCCTTGGCAATCATCTTTATTTTTAATAACTTTATAAATTTTCTTATCATCAGCATATAACAAAAAATTTGAATTACCAAAGATTGAATAGACATCATTTATATATATGTTAAATAGGAGGGGTCCGAGATGCGAGCCCTGGGGTACACCGGATGTAATCGGTAAAAATGTTGAACAATAACCCTTAATAGTAACGGCCTGACTACGATCTCGTAAGTAAGACTCCAACCACCGAAGTAAGTCTCCGTGTATACCGATGCTCTCGAGCTTACATATCAATATTTTGTGAGAAATTTTATCAAAGGCCTTTGAGTAATCGGTATACACGACGTCCACCTGATAGCCTTTATCCATAGCTAGTGTCACATTATCAATAAAATCACACAAGTTAGTTTCAGTAGATTTTTTGCTTGTGAAGCCATGCTGTTCCGGTACCAATAAAGGCCTAACGAGCGGCGTAATCATATCACACACAATACTTTCAAACAATTTAGGTATGACACTAAGCTTAGAAATGGGACGGTAGTTCTTAATGTCATGTTTGTCACCACTCTTAAAGATAGGGACAACAAATGAACGTTTCCATGAGATTGGCATGATACCAAGTCGCAACGATACATTGAATAATTTATGTAAAGGGACCGACAGAGCTTCGTGGCATCGTTGCAGGAATAGAGGGGGAATTCCGTCAGGGCCAGATCCCTTATTAATGTCTAGCATTTTAAGGTATTTTGCAACAGTATTTAAGGGAATGTTAATTACACTAAGATTTAAAGACGTCTCATTCTGATTAACGAAATTAAAATTGGTCGGAATATCATTTTCAAAAGCGGAGCCGAAGTAATTGTTAAAAAGGTTTGCTATGTTTTTACCATCTGAAGATACAGCATCATCCAGGTGTAGACTATCAGGGAGATAATTTGATTTCTTTTTACTCTCGACGAAAGCCCAGAATTGTTTACTATTTTTTGATATATTATTTTCAATTTTTTTAATATAATTGTCATAACATTCCTTAGCAACTCTTTTTTGTCTGTCCCTCAAAAGCACAAAAGTTGAATAATCTTTGTACTGACCATAACATTTCCATTTCTTGTGGAACTTTAATTTTTCTTTAATAATTTTAGTTAATGCTGTGGAGTACCATATGGGATATTTATCCTTATTATATGTGGTTTTAGTAGGAACATGAGCACTTATTACTTCATCTAAAACACTATAAAATCTCAATAATGATTCGTCAATATTATTCTCATCTATGACAGTTTCCCAATCTGTACAACAAAGTAGAGTGTTAATGGCATCATAGTCAGCACTACCAAACATACGGGTTGTTTTTGGTGGGGGATGTAATGTCTTTAATTTTATACATCGTACAACAACATCCAAAGCCGGATGATGAGGGTCCTCGGTTACCAATGGGAATGCAGATTTGGTAACTGTGCAATTTAAATTACTTAAAACGAGATCAAGTTGTCTATTATTTGTGTTCATAATAAGATTATATTGTGAAAAGTCATTGAATGACAAAAAGTTTGTTAGTGCACAAACTAAAGGGTCCGTACCTGTTGAGTTTAAAACAGCTTGATTATTTTGTTCGGCTGACAACCAGTCTGCATTTCTTATATTAAAGTCGCCTATTATGAAAAATAAATCATTTGGATGAGTTAGTACAGACTGAGAAACTTGATCATAAAATAAAACTTCTTCATTAATCTGAGAATTAGTCTGTGGAAAATAACAACAAAATAACCTTAGTTTAGAGTTTAAAGTAGGTTTTTGAACACAAATACTCAATGATAAAATGTCTGCTGACATTGTGTCATTAGAAGGTCTGACGCTAACTTCATCAACTGATAAACCCTTCTTTATAGCAATAAGAACCCCTCCACCCATTTTGTCCGATCTAGAACTATAATCCCTGTCACATCTGTATACACTAAATCTGTCATCAAACAATTCAGAGTTAAATATCCCAGGCAATAACCAGGTCTCACTCAAACATATAACATCATATGAACAGAGCAATAAGTTTTTGAGAAATATATTAGTTTTTGTGCGCAAACCCCTAACATTTTGATAATAAATATTTATGTGAGAGAATGTGACAAATTATCAATATAACATTTTATGGAAAGCCAAATAGTACCATTTTGTTTTAAGGACCACCAGGAACAAGACAAACCCATTGAGCCAATTATGGAATATGTGCCATAGTTTACCAACTGAATGAATAAATCCCTCACTCTTTGTGCTGCAACAAACAGTAATATAATTAATATATTATTTTGAGTTTGGTTCTGCTCAAGAAAAAAAATAAAAACAATAAATTTCTCCGCTCTAACTGTTATAACAAACAAAGTTATAGTTATCAATATATTATTTAGAACTAGGTTCTTATTAAGAATAAACTTTACTACAAACATACAAACTGGAAATGTAAACTTATTCAAAATTAACAAGTTACTATCACAAATGGCTTTACAAAGGATATAAATATAAGCAATTCTTCTTAAACTAACTTTTTTAAGTCGTCTTCAGTAGAAATGTGAATTACTGACCCAGTGTCGGATTTACGTACAAGTATTGAGTAGTTTTTTACCCATACATACTTGTACTGCTTTTCTTCAGTTATCTTCTTCACTTTGTTTAATAATAACTTCTTGTAACTTGTCAGGTGTTCATTAAAATAAATCCGAGATGTTTTATCAGTGTAGCCAATATCGCAAGCTTTCAAATCTTTTTGTTCTCTCATTCTGGATAAAAACTCATCTTTCTTATACCTGGATAGAAAACGAACTACCACCGGCTTTGGTTTTTTGATGTCCTTGTTCAGGTGAGCCACTCTAGTCACAAAATCGATGTCTGTCTGCGCATTGAAAGGGCATTTAGCATAGGTAGCTAGCTTGGAGAGGGTGTCAATCAAGTTTTCACCGGTTTTCTCAGGCAATCCTATAATTTCAATGTTTGATCGCCTTCCCCACTGCTCTTGCTTTTCAATATTTTCATTTAGCATTTTTAGGTGACCTTTCATGTCGTTGACTTCCAGTTCGAGCGCATTTATTGTTTTGGTCTTCACTTCTATGCAGGATATTCGTTCAATAATAGAATCATATTTTTCGTTCATAAACTTAACATTTTTTTGCAATTCAGTGACTTCAGTCTTTACTTCCATTAGAGTATCATTAACCTCAGTCTTTACCTCTATTAAAGTATCATTAACATTAGAAAGTGCTAAATTAATTTCTTCCTTGATAATGCTGCGTAGTGTCTCCTTTGATGTAGAAATTAAGTCATCTTTTTTGGCAACAGAGCCTTTTCTCAAAGTAACATTTTGTTTTGTTGTTGTTGAGGATCGCACGTCTACCTTGTCATTATTTTTGGCTGGAAGAGGGGTCGCAACTGTATCAGTAGTATCCATTTTGTTTATGTTGTTTATAAGTATGCTAAGAATGTAAGATAATTCAGTAATATAGGTGGAACGCTAGCAATGCTTATTTTTGATATCCGAATGTTGGTAACGTTGCTTAAAACTTTGCTGGTAAATGTTGGTAGCACTGCTTGCCGAGCGGGAACGCAGTACACGCCACTTTAGCAAGTATGCAGTCCGCGTAACGATGATAATCCTTTGAACCCACTATCTCGACGCCATGACATGCACTTTTATTCACTGGTTCCGAGTAACTATAAATGTCTTGAAATGCACTTTCCTCACGTTACTAAACTCGTACTATAACTTATACAGTCAGGACTAGGTGTTAATTACGGAATGTATACACTTTTATGATAATTTTCAAGTTAGAAATGGTATAAAACAATATTAAAACTGAGAGCTGTTGACAGAGTATGTGTTCCGGGCGCGGTCCAGCGCGAAAAAAAATTTGTGTATACCCTATTCTAACACAAGGCCCTCTAAGATTTTTCAAGAAGTAGAGTAGCTTACAAGTTGTCGACATTCTATCGAGTATGATTTCTCACGATAAAACCAAACTTTATCAAAACAAGTATCAAGATTTAATGCAAATGCTCACGTTTGACCTTCAGGTACAACTGCTAGTATCAGACGCAGACGTCGAGTCGTACAAGCAGATAAAGGCGGACCTGGACCTGCTGCGCCAGAGCGTGGAGAAGTCCGAGCTCTGGGTCTTCAATAAAGGACGCGCTGTGCTCATTGATGAGCATATAAGTATGTATAATTATTTTAGGTGTAATCAATAATAAGGTCTTCTAAAAAACAATAAAATACTCTATCTCCCGTTGAAGTACGGCAGAAATTTTTAGAGCACCTTATATATTTATTTATCTAACTTTCGCGAAAATTTTGGCGTACCCCATGGGTATAATCCACGTTCCTAAACAAATAGTAGCGTATATATAACCCTCCTGGATACGAGACGAATCTACTAAAATAATTTTCAAATCGATCCAGTGCTTTCCTCGATAAGTGATTCTAATTGACTGAAATAGTTCAAATCGGTCCAGTAGTTTCTGAGATGAACGCTTTCGAGTCAATAATCAGCTTAATGATTTTTTTTAAGCCTCGTGGAAACTGTTCTATGTGGGTTCAACCTTTTGTAATCGCATTGTAGGCAAAGTTAATTTGACATTTAAATGTGGGTCGGAACATACGTGTTTTGTAAAATACTGTCTCTTTGACACTTGCACTGTCCAGGTACTCATTCAATATGTTTGTAGGTCTAACAGGCACGGTGGGTCCGGGAGGTGCAGTGCTGGAGCGCAACTTGTCTATGGATAATGTTCTAGACACGTCTAGAACGGCCAAGCATGACCACAACGAATATAAGAAGATCAAAGAGGTAAGTTTTCCTTTTTTTTTCAGGTGTAATTCTTATTGCTGAATCAATTCAGCGGTGTAACCATTAAAGCTAAAAATAGAATATCTTACTAAGGCTGGGTTGCTGGATTTAACTACAACGTTAACCTAACTTTAACCAGGAAATGGCCACTCATAGGTTTAATTCCCGAATCGACTTGATTTTGTGCTGTGTAACCAATGGGCGAGTATTTCACGACTGGTTAAGGTTAGGTTATAATTAGAGTTTAATCGAGCAACCCACTATATATTATTTTTTAGGCTTCAACGGCTACACCAGCGATGTAAGCCTAAAAAATATATCGATTCAGCGATTCGAAAGATTAAACTTTAAAATGCCAGTATTTCTACCAAAGTAGATATAAAAATCCTATAATATTGAATTTTCATTAAAAAATAAAAACTAACACATTATCTTATAACGCAGATCCTGCTGCGCATGATAAAGTACTGCACGCACGGCAACAGCGGCAGCGGCGAGAGCGGGCGGCCGCGCCGGCACGAGCAGCGCCTGCTGCGCAACATCGGCGTGCACAACATCGTGCTCGACCTGCTGCAGGTAAGCCCTCATAAAGTACTGCACGCACGGCAACAGCGGCAGCGGCGAGAGCGGGCGGCCGCGCCGGCACGAGCAGCGCCTGCTGCGCAACATCGGCGTGCACAACATCGTGCTCGACCTGCTGCAGGTAAGCCCTCATAAAGTACTGCACGCACGGCAACAGCGGCAGCGGCGAGAGCGGGCGGCCGCGCCGGCACGAGCAGCGCCTGCTGCGCAACATCGGCGTGCACAACATCGTGCTCGACCTGCTGCAGGTAAGCCCTCATAAAGTACTGCACGCACGGCAACAGCGGCAGCGGCGAGAGCGGGCGGCCGCGCCGGCACGAGCAGCGCCTGCTGCGCAACATCGGCGTGCACAACATCGTGCTCGACCTGCTGCAGGTAAGCCCTCATAAAGTACTGCACGCACGGCAACAGCGGCAGCGGCGAGAGCGGGCGGCCGCGCCGGCACGAGCAGCGCCTGCTGCGCAACATCGGCGTGCACAACATCGTGCTCGACCTGCTGCAGGTAAGCCCTCATAAAGTACTGCACGCACGGCAACAGCGGCAGCGGCGAGAGCGGGCGGCCGCGCCGGCACGAGCAGCGCCTGCTGCGCAACATCGGCGTGCACAACATCGTGCTCGACCTGCTGCAGGTAAGCCCTCATAAAGTACTGCACGCACGGCAACAGCGGCAGCGGCGAGAGCGGGCGGCCGCGCCGGCACGAGCAGCGCCTGCTGCGCAACATCGGCGTGCACAACATCGTGCTCGACCTGCTGCAGGTAAGCCCTCATAAAGTACTGCACGCACGGCAACAGCGGCAGCGGCGAGAGCGGGCGGCCGCGCCGGCACGAGCAGCGCCTGCTGCGCAACATCGGCGTGCACAACATCGTGCTCGACCTGCTGCAGGTAAGCCCTCATAAAGTACTGCACGCACGGCAACAGCGGCAGCGGCGAGAGCGGGCGGCCGCGCCGGCACGAGCAGCGCCTGCTGCGCAACATCGGCGTGCACAACATCGTGCTCGACCTGCTGCAGGTAAGCCCTCATAAAGTACTGCACGCACGGCAACAGCGGCAGCGGCGAGAGCGGGCGGCCGCGCCGGCACGAGCAGCGCCTGCTGCGCAACATCGGCGTGCACAACATCGTGCTCGACCTGCTGCAGGTAAGCCCTCATAAAGTACTGCACGCACGGCAACAGCGGCAGCGGCGAGAGCGGGCGGCCGCGCCGGCACGAGCAGCGCCTGCTGCGCAACATCGGCGTGCACAACATCGTGCTCGACCTGCTGCAGGTAAGCCCTCATAAAGTACTGCACGCACGGCAACAGCGGCAGCGGCGAGAGCGGGCGGCCGCGCCGGCACGAGCAGCGCCTGCTGCGCAACATCGGCGTGCACAACATCGTGCTCGACCTGCTGCAGGTAAGCCCTCATAAAGTACTGCACGCACGGCAACAGCGGCAGCGGCGAGAGCGGGCGGCCGCGCCGGCACGAGCAGCGCCTGCTGCGCAACATCGGCGTGCACAACATCGTGCTCGACCTGCTGCAGGTAAGCCCTCATAAAGTACTGCACGCACGGCAACAGCGGCAGCGGCGAGAGCGGGCGGCCGCGCCGGCACGAGCAGCGCCTGCTGCGCAACATCGGCGTGCACAACATCGTGCTCGACCTGCTGCAGGTAAGCCCTCATAAAGTACTGCACGCACGGCAACAGCGGCAGCGGCGAGAGCGGGCGGCCGCGCCGGCACGAGCAGCGCCTGCTGCGCAACATCGGCGTGCACAACATCGTGCTCGACCTGCTGCAGGTAAGCCCTCATAAAGTACTGCACGCACGGCAACAGCGGCAGCGGCGAGAGCGGGCGGCCGCGCCGGCACGAGCAGCGCCTGCTGCGCAACATCGGCGTGCACAACATCGTGCTCGACCTGCTGCAGGTAAGCCCTCATAAAGTACTGCACGCACGGCAACAGCGGCAGCGGCGAGAGCGGGCGGCCGCGCCGGCACGAGCAGCGCCTGCTGCGCAACATCGGCGTGCACAACATCGTGCTCGACCTGCTGCAGGTAAGCCCTCATAAAGTACTGCACGCACGGCAACAGCGGCAGCGGCGAGAGCGGGCGGCCGCGCCGGCACGAGCAGCGCCTGCTGCGCAACATCGGCGTGCACAACATCGTGCTCGACCTGCTGCAGGTAAGCCCTCATAAAGTACTGCACGCACGGCAACAGCGGCAGCGGCGAGAGCGGGCGGCCGCGCCGGCACGAGCAGCGCCTGCTGCGCAACATCGGCGTGCACAACATCGTGCTCGACCTGCTGCAGGTAAGCCCTCATAAAGTACTGCACGCACGGCAACAGCGGCAGCGGCGAGAGCGGGCGGCCGCGCCGGCACGAGCAGCGCCTGCTGCGCAACATCGGCGTGCACAACATCGTGCTCGACCTGCTGCAGGTAAGCCCTCATAAAGTACTGCACGCACGGCAACAGCGGCAGCGGCGAGAGCGGGCGGCCGCGCCGGCACGAGCAGCGCCTGCTGCGCAACATCGGCGTGCACAACATCGTGCTCGACCTGCTGCAGGTAAGCCCTCATAAAGTACTGCACGCACGGCAACAGCGGCAGCGGCGAGAGCGGGCGGCCGCGCCGGCACGAGCAGCGCCTGCTGCGCAACATCGGCGTGCACAACATCGTGCTCGACCTGCTGCAGGTAAGCCCTCATAAAGTACTGCACGCACGGCAACAGCGGCAGCGGCGAGAGCGGGCGGCCGCGCCGGCACGAGCAGCGCCTGCTGCGCAACATCGGCGTGCACAACATCGTGCTCGACCTGCTGCAGGTAAGCCCTCATAAAGTACTGCACGCACGGCAACAGCGGCAGCGGCGAGAGCGGGCGGCCGCGCCGGCACGAGCAGCGCCTGCTGCGCAACATCGGCGTGCACAACATCGTGCTCGACCTGCTGCAGGTAAGCCCTCATAAAGTACTGCACGCACGGCAACAGCGGCAGCGGCGAGAGCGGGCGGCCGCGCCGGCACGAGCAGCGCCTGCTGCGCAACATCGGCGTGCACAACATCGTGCTCGACCTGCTGCAGGTAAGCCCTCATAAAGTACTGCACGCACGGCAACAGCGGCAGCGGCGAGAGCGGGCGGCCGCGCCGGCACGAGCAGCGCCTGCTGCGCAACATCGGCGTGCACAACATCGTGCTCGACCTGCTGCAGGTAAGCCCTCATAAAGTACTGCACGCACGGCAACAGCGGCAGCGGCGAGAGCGGGCGGCCGCGCCGGCACGAGCAGCGCCTGCTGCGCAACATCGGCGTGCACAACATCGTGCTCGACCTGCTGCAGGTAAGCCCTCATAAAGTACTGCACGCACGGCAACAGCGGCAGCGGCGAGAGCGGGCGGCCGCGCCGGCACGAGCAGCGCCTGCTGCGCAACATCGGCGTGCACAACATCGTGCTCGACCTGCTGCAGGTAAGCCCTCATAAAGTACTGCACGCACGGCAACAGCGGCAGCGGCGAGAGCGGGCGGCCGCGCCGGCACGAGCAGCGCCTGCTGCGCAACATCGGCGTGCACAACATCGTGCTCGACCTGCTGCAGGTAAGCCCTCATAAAGTACTGCACGCACGGCAACAGCGGCAGCGGCGAGAGCGGGCGGCCGCGCCGGCACGAGCAGCGCCTGCTGCGCAACATCGGCGTGCACAACATCGTGCTCGACCTGCTGCAGGTAAGCCCTCATAAAGTACTGCACGCACGGCAACAGCGGCAGCGGCGAGAGCGGGCGGCCGCGCCGGCACGAGCAGCGCCTGCTGCGCAACATCGGCGTGCACAACATCGTGCTCGACCTGCTGCAGGTAAGCCCTCATAAAGTACTGCACGCACGGCAACAGCGGCAGCGGCGAGAGCGGGCGGCCGCGCCGGCACGAGCAGCGCCTGCTGCGCAACATCGGCGTGCACAACATCGTGCTCGACCTGCTGCAGGTAAGCCCTCATAAAGTACTGCACGCACGGCAACAGCGGCAGCGGCGAGAGCGGGCGGCCGCGCCGGCACGAGCAGCGCCTGCTGCGCAACATCGGCGTGCACAACATCGTGCTCGACCTGCTGCAGGTAAGCCCTCATAAAGTACTGCACGCACGGCAACAGCGGCAGCGGCGAGAGCGGGCGGCCGCGCCGGCACGAGCAGCGCCTGCTGCGCAACATCGGCGTGCACAACATCGTGCTCGACCTGCTGCAGGTAAGCCCTCATAAAGTACTGCACGCACGGCAACAGCGGCAGCGGCGAGAGCGGGCGGCCGCGCCGGCACGAGCAGCGCCTGCTGCGCAACATCGGCGTGCACAACATCGTGCTCGACCTGCTGCAGGTAAGCCCTCATAAAGTACTGCACGCACGGCAACAGCGGCAGCGGCGAGAGCGGGCGGCCGCGCCGGCACGAGCAGCGCCTGCTGCGCAACATCGGCGTGCACAACATCGTGCTCGACCTGCTGCAGGTAAGCCCTCATAAAGTACTGCACGCACGGCAACAGCGGCAGCGGCGAGAGCGGGCGGCCGCGCCGGCACGAGCAGCGCCTGCTGCGCAACATCGGCGTGCACAACATCGTGCTCGACCTGCTGCAGGTAAGCCCTCATAAAGTACTGCACGCACGGCAACAGCGGCAGCGGCGAGAGCGGGCGGCCGCGCCGGCACGAGCAGCGCCTGCTGCGCAACATCGGCGTGCACAACATCGTGCTCGACCTGCTGCAGGTAAGCCCTCATAAAGTACTGCACGCACGGCAACAGCGGCAGCGGCGAGAGCGGGCGGCCGCGCCGGCACGAGCAGCGCCTGCTGCGCAACATCGGCGTGCACAACATCGTGCTCGACCTGCTGCAGGTAAGCCCTCATAAAGTACTGCACGCACGGCAACAGCGGCAGCGGCGAGAGCGGGCGGCCGCGCCGGCACGAGCAGCGCCTGCTGCGCAACATCGGCGTGCACAACATCGTGCTCGACCTGCTGCAGGTAAGCCCTCATAAAGTACTGCACGCACGGCAACAGCGGCAGCGGCGAGAGCGGGCGGCCGCGCCGGCACGAGCAGCGCCTGCTGCGCAACATCGGCGTGCACAACATCGTGCTCGACCTGCTGCAGGTAAGCCCTCATAAAGTACTGCACGCACGGCAACAGCGGCAGCGGCGAGAGCGGGCGGCCGCGCCGGCACGAGCAGCGCCTGCTGCGCAACATCGGCGTGCACAACATCGTGCTCGACCTGCTGCAGGTAAGCCCTCATAAAGTACTGCACGCACGGCAACAGCGGCAGCGGCGAGAGCGGGCGGCCGCGCCGGCACGAGCAGCGCCTGCTGCGCAACATCGGCGTGCACAACATCGTGCTCGACCTGCTGCAGGTAAACGTTTAAAACTTATTAAATAAGCTGATTTTATTAATAAAAGTTGTTCAGGTTGATTGTCAGCCACAGCAATTGTCCTCTATAAGGCCTAAAACATGCACGGGCACGGGCACGGTTTCATACAAGCGCCCGTTCGCGGGGTACGCGCAAACCACTTTTGTATGGAACCGCGCCCATCCCTGCTTAACATAGTTTCAGGCCTAAGGAGTTAAGTCAGTTGCGCAGAACATATTAAAGTGCACAAGCATTTGTGCAGACACATGTGCACTCCCTAAAGAGAGAGATCAGATGCAGGACCGAAATTTATGTGCGTATCGATGCACGGGTGTATCAATCACCAACTTCCAGGCTGCTTTGTGAAGGTTTCTTAAATCTAGCACTAAAGCGGGTAATTTTTAAAACAACGTTTTATAAAAAGGTGTTTTGTATCTATACTGTATGAAGAATATAATTCAGCCATAGTATTATTTTCCAGACATCATTCAAGAGATTATCAGTGAGTGCTCAAACATGTCTGCATGCCACGAGCATGGACAAACCCTTATATTGGCAACATCCCACAAGCTGCCTACTTATATACATAAAGAATAACTTGACTTTTTAAGTTGCCATATAACAATACTTGTTGTATCCGCATCCTGTGGGAGCTACTTGCCGCATCCGGATAAGCAATAGCCTTCCTCGCAAATGGGCTATCTAACACTGGAAGTATTTTTCAAATCGGTCCTGTAGTTCTTGAAATAATTGCGTTCAAGTAAAGTGACAAACAAACTCTTCAGCTTCATATTTTTGTATAGATTTTTAAAATATTTCTTAATTTATCTTAAAATGCAACCCCGCTTAACAGAAAGCACTCAAAAATAAATCCTCTCACCACCCTCAATCCCACCTTTACCCCCAAAATAATTATCTCTACTCTTCGCAGGTTCCTCATGATGAAGACGACATGGCGATGGATGAGCTCCTGGCTTTGGCTCACGAGTTCTTACAGAACTTCTGTCACGGCAACCAGCAGAACCAGGCTATACTGCACAAACATCTGGACCTGTTCCTCAATGCTGGAGTGAGTATCATCAGGTTTCTGGGTAGTTTACACCTAGGAGTTAAAGTGTAAAATTCGTGCTATAAGAAATGTGTATGTTTGTGGGTGGATGGAGAAGGAAAGGTTGACCAAGGAAAAGGTGGATTGATTATCTGACAGATAATATGAATAAGGGGGTGGGTGTTAGTATGACGGTTGACAGAGAATAATGGAAGCAGAGAACACATTGCGCTGAGTTTAAACAACTTGGGAATAGGACAGGAAAAAGAAGGGATGTAGTTTTCGCCGTCACAAAATGATGAAACGCATCTAAAAATTATTAACCCTTGTATTTTATGCTATTGTTAATATTTCGCAAAATCTTCAACCTAACGTTTGCCCCGTCTTGTTACATAGTCCGCTTTCCATATCCTTTTCTTCCTCTGCGCTCTGTCCTGGACATCTTCGAGTTCACAGCTTTCCATATTTTTTTACTAGCCTTATCCACCGTAATTTTGCCCTACCTCTGCACCTTCTCTTAAAATCACAAAATTAACCCAAACACCTTCCACAGATACGCGAAGCCCAAACAGTGTGCTCGATATTCAAAGACAACGCGGCGCTCTGCAGCCACGAGGGCAACGAGAAGGTAGTCGCCCACTTCGTGCACTGCATCGAGTCGCGCGGCCGCCGCCCCGAGTACCTGCACTTCCTGCAGACCATCGTGCATGCTGACACGCAGTACATCCGCCGCAGCCAGGACCTGGTCATGCAGGAGGTGAGGTGGAAATCATCAGGAAAATTCCTAATTAGGACTATAGCTTCTTCTGCTAGAGGTTTCGTCCTGTGAAAACTACTGCGTGAATCCGGATAAAAAGCGTATAAAAATAATTATTCAAGAATATGGCTTTGTTAGCCGTTTCCAGTGATTTCAACTGCGTCTCGTCGGTCGTACGGTTGTACAGTCCGCTTCAATAAATGGGCGACGTAACAATGAAAGAATTTTTATTTATTTATTCAATTGCAGAATGTACACAGTTACAGTTAATCGGACCAGTGATTTCTAAGATTAGAGTGTTCAAGCTAACAAATAAACTCTTTAGTTTTTTAATATTTGTTTAGATACAGTAAAAGCTCCTTATTCGCGCTTCCTTCATTCGCGTTTTCAGTATTCGCGGATTGAAAAAATGCGATCTAATTCCTTTATTCGCGGCCTAAGATTTCTTTATTCGCGGATCGAATCAGTCCAACGGTACATACATACCTCAATACAAAGCATTCTGTATAATATATCATCGCGACAAGTGAACTAATAAAAAAATAGACATTATTACTACGCCTAGATTGGTTTTTCAAAAGCTATCGGCGTTTTTTGTTTGGTTCAGCGGTTCCTTTGAAAGGACACAAGGACAAACATAATGTTTAGGTAAAATAAACTTATTTGTTATGACATAAAGTATATTATTAAATGCTGTCACAAATGGACGTCCCGTCCTTTGATAAGTGCCGCATTGCGTGTTGTATTGTTTTAATTTTCCATTCGTTACAAAAATTGTGATCGAGTAACACGTATCTTCCGCTATCATCCGTCACCTAGGAACGTATCCCCTATCACCCCATATAAATTACCATTCCATATTCACGGTTTCTGTATTCGCGGCATATTTACGGAACGTAAACCCCGCGAATGAAGAGCTTTTACTGTACTTCTTGACCAAATCGTTGGTTGACGTGGAATTGGTTTAAAGTTCTTACTTCATCAAGACGTCTATTATGGCTCTTCGTGTGTCGAGTTTAAGATTTTTTTGGTGATTCTAAATTAATTTCTTTTAATTATCAACATTAAAATATCAATTATTTTAACCGTTCCAGATGGTGAACGCGGGTGAAGACGTGCTGGTCTTCTACAACGACAAGGTGTCGTTCAACAACTTCATACAGATGATGCGGCAGTTCCGCAGGACCAATGACATGCCTGAAGCGCTCAGGTAATTACGTTGTTCATCATTCAGTTACGGTTATAATCTTACACTAACGTCTCGAGAGAACTTCAGGCACATGGATGAAAAGTAGCCTATATAAAATCAATTCAGGCGCTTGCGCAAAAGTATCATCTGCCTAGCTTTTTCCCAACAATGTTGAGGTCGGCTTCCAGTCTTACTAGATGCAGCTGAGAATCAGTGTTTTACATGGAGCGGCTGCCTATCAGACCTCCACAACTCAGTTACCCTGGCAGCCCGATACCCACTGATAAGACTGGTTGTCAGACTTTCTGGCTTCTGACTACCCGTAACGACTGTCATACATGTTCAAATGACTGCCGGGATACTAGCTTCTGCCAGCGGCTTCGCCCGCGTAAAACTTAAAATTCCGTATTCTCCCGTTCCAGTGAGAATTTCTGGAAATCTTTTCTCATCTCGTGTGAGAGTCTTAAAATGAACATCTGTGCAAAATTTCAGCTTTATAGGTTCACGGGTTTGGGCCCTGCGTTGATGAGTCAGTGAATGAATCAGGACTTTGATTTTTATATGTATAGATTTCCCCTTTGTCCAGATACCACATCCAGCTAGTTAAGCTGCTGACATGCTGCACTATGGGCAAGAACGTGTACACGGAGATAAAGTGCCACTCGCTACTGCCGCTAGACGACATCGTGTCTATGATCACGCACACTGATTGTATACCTGAGGTAAGTTACGTGGTATGGTTATCTTAAAATCCTGAACTAATTTGATGAGATTGTGGAGGTACATATGAGAGCAGAGAGTAAAGCTCAAAAATCAAACCTCGGAGGAAAGGGAGGATCCTCCGACCGGACATGTGTTTTTGTCCGGTGGGCTACTGCTCGACAGTTGTTGTCGGGGTGTTCTATATGTATTCAATCTGCGCGCGAACACTGCTTGCGCGATGCAGGATGGTGCGTCTTCCGATGTGTATGTAGCGGTGTAGGTAGTGGTACCGCTACAAGATCCTGGACAAAACCAGGTTATTCTGCCTTTTTTTGTAGGGGAAATTTAGGGTTTTTGGGGTGCTAAGAATGGTATGATGACATACAGTTTCTGACAGGTATAAAAATAAAAACAAAATAATAATCGACTCTGCGACCAGAAAGAAGCCTTTGTATTTCGATATAAGTCTGAATTTTATCGACTTCATTAATCCACAAGGGTTTCGATTGATAATAATGGTGTTATTATAAAATACTCAAACAGACTTGACACGTGTTTAAGAAAATGTTATGTTTTTTAAGCACCTAACTGAAATATCTTTCACTTTTTCGTTATAAAACTTGCTGATTACCTATTTCTAACATTAAACTCTAATTCCAGGTAAAAGAAGCATACGTAGGCTTCCTGAACCACTGCTACATCGACACGGAGGTGGAGATGAAGGAGATCTACTCCAGCAACTACATGTGGGACCTGTTCGAGCGGTCCTTCCTGCACGACATGCAGGCCATACTGCACAGTGAGGGGACGCATGCTGCTGGTGAGAATATTGTCGATAAAAATTGTTTTTAAAGACTTGCGGTGAATTTTCTGGATAATTATGGCCCAAGTTCAACGATAACATAAAGTCCATTGTTCTTAAAACAACTTTTTATTATGAAACTTGTACGTGATTTTTTTTATAGTACAAGTTTAAATAAAATAATCTTTATTTCAGAGAACTTTTACACCGTACATATTAATAAGAATATAAAGTTGGTTTTAGGAAATTTACGTTAATTTCGGCGGCAAACTTGAGCCTAAAAGTGAGAGTTTACAATCGATACGAGTTTGTCAGGAGATAGAATGTCAGACAACCTTAAAAACCCAGATTTCAATAGAAATAATAGAACATTAGTTAGAGAAAGGCTAGACTGATTCTTCTACTTATTATTTTGTCGCAAAATAAATATTCAACTCTCTTACCACACATAGCTAATTATTACTTGCCTGTCCACCAGGTCCATCATCAGAGATGCCATCAACATCGCGTCCAGCAGTGGGCACGCAGAAGGCGTGGGTCAACTACGTGACGGACGTGTTGATGCACACTATATGCACCTTCTTCAACTCGCCCTTCAGTGACCAGAGCACCACTGTGCAGGTGAGGGAGATTCTGCCATGCACGCTAAAATGAACCATAACGTGTTATAAATATAACACATTTTCACATTACCCTTACAATGGTCACACAAATAATGCTAATTGTGTGCGTGTAATATTAATGCGTGTGGAATTGTTACTCAATTTTATTTTGAAAAGTTGTCATTTTTAATCATTTTAATGGCATTCGCATATTTATATTTCATTTCATCTACTGCCTCGTTGGTCTAGTGGTCGCATAGCCGACTGCTGTGCACGAGGTCTCGGGTTCGATTCCTGGGACGGGCCGAAATCGCTTTGTGGGTTTTAGAAACTTTTACAAAGCAGCCCGGAGTTGGAAGTTGGTGATTGATTCACCCGTGCATCGGAGAGCACGTTAATGTCGGTCCTGCTTGTGATCTCTCTCCGGTGGTGTCGGATTGCCGTCCCATCGGGTTATGAGAGTGAGGGAATAGGGAGTGCACCTGTGTCTGCGCAAATGCTTGTGCACTATAATATGTCCTGCGCAGCTGGCTGATCTCCTTATATGAGAACAGCCGCCGTGGCCATTTAAAATTATTTCATTTAAAAGTATGTAAAGGTGATCACGTTTATGTATTTCATTACTCTTGTCTGTTATTTACAAAGTAATAATTTCTTTCAATTCTGTCGCTGCTCGGAATATTTCTACATCTCTATTTCAAGTAAGTAACAGTAAAACAGTACACTACATCCTTCCCAATATTTTTTGACAAATTCTATATCCTTGTTGCATCAAACTGCTCACGATATAAGCTTTATTTAAGCATCCTAAAAAGTACATAAATCTCTTATATCTGCATAGAGTTCAAGGAGTAACAAATATTACTCTCCACACAGACTCGGCAGTCGATATTCGTGAAGCTGCTACAGACTACATTCAGCATCTACCAGTGTCCGTGGCTGACGCCGCCGCAGAAACTCAACGTCGAAAAGTGCATACGGACGCTTAGTGAAGTTGGTGAGTAGTTATGTTGGTCTTCTTATCGAGTGAGCTGCAGGTTTAATCACCTGACAAGCCCTAGTGTCAGAGTTTTCTCAAATCCGCCTGACGGCCTCTGACGTGGAATTATAACTACGACTGCTACTGAGTAACAATCGAGGACGACGGCTTTACGTGCCCTCCCAGGCACGGGGGTGTAACACCACCAACTTCCAAACTCCAGGCTGCTTTGTGAAAGTTTCTAAAACCCACAAAGCGATTTCGGCCTGACCCGGGAATTGAACCCGAGACCCGTGGCACGGCAGTCGCGCTATGCGACCACTAGACCAACGAGGCAGTTGGTGAATAATAATGATGGATGATAGTGATGTTACTATATCGATAATTTTGAGAGCATGTACTTTTTCCATTCCCAATGTTATAACTTTCTGTGATTTTGCTTACTAAAGGTAGGAATTAGACATTAGTTGTATGGTGATAATGTCAAAATATAATGGAAATATTGGGGTATACGTTGACCTGCTGTCGTCTGTACATTACCAGATTTTATTTTTTCTACAATATACCTTCATCTTTCCAGCCAAATCCCGCAGCATAGCCATACCTCTAGAGTTAGAAGCCAAGATCCAGACGGTCTTCGAGAAAGCTGCAGCTCTCTCCCGGCAGACCAGCAAGTGGCTACTGGCTTCCAAGACTTCTAAACTTGAGAAGATGGCTTCACAGGTTTGTTACGCTAAAGTTTATGTTTTTGTGATTATCGGCGTGGAAGATGTTGTTTTATGTAGGCACTTATGTACTTCTTTATTTACTCCCTTATATACTCTCTTAATGTACTGGCCTCATGTACTCCCTTATGTAATGGCCCTATGTACACCGTCCCCTATGTACTGCCTTTATGTACTAGCCTAATATATTCGCTAATTTACTAGGCCTATGTACTCCCTTGCTTCCTTATTTACTGCCTTTATGTGCTCGTTTATCAACTGGCCCTGTGTACTCTCTTATATACTGACCCTATGTACTCCCTTACGTACTACTCTTATTTACCCGTTTCCCATATACTACCTAATGTTTACCCTTATGTATACAAAAACCAATCTGAACCTTCCAGGCTAATCTCCAAAACGACAGATCAGTAATGGAAGGTCTCCAAGAGATAGTGGCCCTCCTGGAGGAACAGCTGCGGCCTCTCCTGCAAGCGGAGCAGTCTCTGCTGGTGGATATACTGTACAAGCCTCATCTGCTGTTCACCAGCCCCGGGGAGGTGTCGCAGTCTGACACCAGCGGGATCTTCATATCTAGGTAAGGCCGAAAGATTTTATGAGAGGTGCATTTATTACGTATGGGGTCTGTCACAGGGAACCAAGCGTTCGAGCTTTCTAATACAGCTATCGCCTTGTGGAACTTTTAGGTGCTTATAACAGTAGGTATTGATTTTCTTGTATGGAGCGATCTATCTGTTACGTAGTAACTATTGAGTAATCTGTAGTATAACCACCACAAAATACCAAGTGGGATATGAAATGCCTTACTCGGAGATAACCAGCAGCGTCTTTTAAGCTTAAAACGTACCACACTGTGCTCACCAACACTTATGCGCTGTGTTTTCACGGCTGGGATGACCAACTGGATCTAACTCGGTCCAGCGCATTCAGAGACAATTATTTCATGTATAAGGATCCTATGTGTTTTCTCAGGACACTTAAGTTGCAATGAAACAGGCAAACAAAAATACACAATCCAATCTGAAAGTCACGTTCATTACTTCAAGGAATATTTTTTTTTGCCAACAGACTGATTCGGCATACGGAGAAGCTTCTAGAAGAAAAAGAAGAGAAGCTGTGCGTCAAAGTACTGCGGACTCTTAGAGAGATGATGGCTGTCGACCCCGAGTATGGGGAGAAGGTATTGTTTTATTTGACTTGTGTACTCTTTGAGGAGCTCCCTTTCTAATATGTGTGTGTTCCGATATGTTACTCGGTACATTGAGCACTATGTATAATCAATTTGAATCCGACGCCATATTGTAATATTTGTAATGACGAACAAGTGTGTCTTCAGTGTCCTGCATGAACAATATTCTCAATCGTCAATTTATGACATCAATGCACTGACTCAGTACTTTTCGGAACAAATTGGCAGTATGGCGGCGATTCATGACGTCCTTAATTAATCAAAGTTCTCCTTAGAATGGAAAATTGATTTACTTGGATTTTATTGAGTTTTTTCCTCGATTATAGGCATTTACCTCCAATAACTGCCTCGTTGTTCTAGTGGTCGCATAGCCGACTGCTGTGCACGAGGTCTCGGATTCGATTCCCGGGACGGGCCGAAATCGCTTTCTGGGTTTTAGAAACTTTCACAAAGCAGCCCGGAGTTGGAAGTTGGTGATTGATTCACCCGTGCATCGGAGAGCACGTTAATGTCGGTCCTGCTTGTGATCTCTCTCCGGTGGTGTCGGGCGCCCTCCCATCGGGTTATGAGAGTGAGGGAATAGAGAGTGCACCTGTGTCTGCGCAAATGCTTGTGCACTATAATATGTCCTGCGCAACTGGCTGATCTCCTTATATGAGAACAGCCGCCGTGGCCGGCAATCGGCTAGGATACCATCAACATAACAATATAATATCTTCCCAGGGCAACCAACTCCGCTCCAAGTTACTGTCGCAGTACTTCATAAACCGCAAGTCGGAGCCCAAGATCCTCCCGCCGCCCTCCTCCGTCGCCGTCACGCATGGGCCTGGCGGTAAGTACACTAGGTTCGGTGCTCGGGTCGGGCTGGTTTGGGTTATGGTGGTATACTTGGGTGACGAGGAACTAGGGTAGGATTGTTTTCGAGTGAGATATATTTAGTATAGTTTATATTTTTAGTAGGATGGGTATGCCATTAAATTCAGCTGTTTATTTTTAAACAGTATTGCTCGTATAGGTGATCAATAATCTTGTTATTTTTAACTCCAATGAAAAATCGCTACTCCGACTTAAAAATAGGGTTTTTGCAAGTTTTGATATTGATAGAAATAGCATCAGGAAATAGAATAGATTTATTAAACTCCTCGTCACTCAAGTAATATCGTTAAAATAATAATTAGATTTGGGGTTAACGGTGAAACCTTAAGGCTGAATTCACCATTTATCGAACGAAGTCTTTAGAATTAACGAACCCTTGTAAATACTACTACCTACTGGTATTATCTACTGGCACCCTATTCATAAATCTGTGTTATTTCGAAAATTTTAGAGTCATATTTATTTATTCAATCGGAGAAAAGGGCCACAAAGTAAAAAGTTATGTAGATTGTACGGACTTCCCAAAAAGGTTCTCAACTCGACCGCGTATACATATTTTACTAAAAATATTTAAAAGAAGTAAATAGTGAATCAGTCTTGAGGATTAAGAAATGGAAATAACAAATCATTTAACAGTTTACAGAGAATAGTGTCAGAATAGTTTGCACTACTAGTTGTAGTGTAGAGTCAGCACTATTCATAACTTAGATCAATATTTAACTTTCTGATTAACTGGGTTCTGGTTTTCAAAGAGAAAGATAATTCATTTAAGGCTGGGCTGCTGTATTTACCACTAATTACCTTTAACTATAATCTAAACTATATGGAGTTTCTTGCCGGTTCTTCTCCATGAGATCCACTTCTTTGAACCGTGCAACTAGCTTGACGTTTCATAAGAGCTTTTATAGGCCTATTTGAAATAAAAAAAAATGAGTTTGAGTTTGAGTTTTGAGTTTGAACCGGCCGTGATATGGCTGCTTTTTGGTCAAATTGCCAAATTAATGAGACAAATTGATGAATCAAAAACACTTGATTGGTTGACCTAAAATAAACTGCAATACCCAACTAGAAAATGAAATGTCAAGTTGTATAAAAACTAACAGATTCTTTTGAATTATCTTTCTCTTTGAAAAATTAATAAAACTTTCAAAAATTAATCTGAAACTAAACTGATTCTTAGTAATGGTGATAGGATCTAGTGTATACTTATAGTACCATACAAGGTGCCTTTGTTATGGAAAAAGTAAATTTCAAACTTAAAACGTTACTTCCAAACAAGCTATAGAGTTATTCATCCCATATTTTTGTCATAAGAAGTAATGTGAAGACATGAATAAGACCAAAAAGGTAAATAAACCAAATAATAGACAAATCAACCTGACATAAACCAAGAACGGTGTATGTCGGTTAATCATACGGGTTATGATAAAGGGTTTCATTTTCCAAAAGGTCTAGAATCGAGAAAAATATAATAAAGTGGTTGTAACATACGGACCGATAGACATCAAAATTTTTCGCCATCCGGCTACAGAACCCTAAAAAATGTTGTTTCCTTCAGCATAATCTCTTAATTTACTTGTTCCTCGTCCACCTAACAAAGGCACCTCCAACTTAACACTTGATAGTCTAGTGTAGCGATGTTTTTGTTTACCTCACCGCATGTGACGCAGAAAGCCATCCGCTGAAGATGAAGACAGGTGGGTCCATGCCTCTAGAACGTAATATTTAACTGTTACTAATGTATTATACACACGAGCGTTTTGTGCACAGTTTATGTATAATCTTTACTAATATTGTACACTAGCTTCTGCCAGCGGCTGCGGCCGCTTCCCGAGGGAACTATTTCCCGTACCCGGATAAAAAGTAGCCTATATATTATTCTGATATATAAGCTATATGTCTGCCAAGTTTCATCAAAATCTGTCCTATGGATCCTGAGATTAGCGTGTGCAAACAGACAAACATTCAAACATACAATTTTTTTTAAATTCTTACTCTTTTTTCATTTCTTAATGACCCTACATATTTTGTTTTGTAAAAATATTTAATGTACAGACACGATTTTTTTACTGTTTTATTATATGTATAGGTGAGAAAGTAATTGTCTGTCCGGCTTAAACTACTGAACCGATGCCAATGCAAACTAGATATGAGAAAATCTAGAGAGGGCTACTTTTTGACCGACTGCGGGAATTCGATCCCTTGGGACGCGGGGATCAGCTAGTTTACCATATAATTCTTCTCACTACAAGTAATAAAATGTTGATTCACTTATACACCACTGATTGCACACAAAACGCTTCATGTACTAAAATTATGGAATTAATCTAGGCCTAGCAAGAGATTTAAATTGGTGAAACCATTTTATTACGAAAATTTCTCTGTAGTGCCAGCGAATATGGAAATATTTTTTCATGTTGATGACATATATTATATCTAAGAGTAATTGAACTGTTTAATATAATTAAAATCTCGTGCTAGACCCTGGTTTAAGCTCAGTAAATTTTAACAACGATATAATATTAATATCTAATATATATACTTGTACACTACGTGCAAATCACTATAATTATGCGAGTAACCACCTAGTTAGCTGCTTTGTCGCTATACCCATTTCTTAATATAGCACTTTTTATTTTGTACTATATAATACCCTTATATACTACTATATGAGTATTATGGTAATAACAATGACTTTGTGTGATTCTATGCTTTTATGAAACCCTGACCGAAGGCTCCAAGTGTGCAACACCCCCCATATAGGCAACTCTATAATGCCTGTAATTACTCCAGTAAATTCACAAGTATTCAGCCTAAAATGTGTCTATATCTCTTGTGAAAACTCGGAAATATTTTGATGTTCTTCCTTAGATCGGAATTTTGCTGCATTCAAATTATCCCTCACCCAAAATTATTATTTTCATTTAGCATCCCAAAAAGCTTTCTAACACCGTTTGCTATCGAACCACCGTCTGATACATTCTCCCAACTTACAATAATACTGGTTATACAGCTAAAGTGCTGCTGCGCACTGGTCAGACCCTGGCCCAAGTTCAGGCGCACCTGGATAAAGAGGGGGCTTCGGATCTGGTGGTAGACCTGGTCATCAAGAGCACTAATCGACAGGCCATCTTCCTGGAAGCTATACAACTTGGTAAGTATTTGTGTGATAAGTCATATTAATTTGGCCAACTATTGGCTTCCGGTCTATTGGGATTCAACTGAGTAGCAGTGCTTTACATGATACGTCTGCCTTTCTGACCCCCACAACCCAGGTATCTGGACAATACTTCGGTAACACTGTTTGCCCAGAAAGTCTGTCTGACTTTCCGTAACGTTTGCCAAACATGTTCAAATTACAGTTTCTGAAGGCACGTTATATTTGCGGGAAATTTTACGTGCCTTCAGAAATTCCAATGTAATTCTAAGTATAAGTTAAAAAAAACAGGCAAGTTTCTTCGGGTTTTAGGCTGCTACTTCTAGGGGAAACGCCGGTATTTAAACCTACGTCTTTAGCAGACTTCATCTCAAAAGCCTCGACCAAGTTAACGGGACAGAGTAAATAAGCTTTCTATAATAATTTTTTTGTTGCCTTTTTATTGTCCCACTGCTGGGCACAGGCCTCCTCTCACACGGAGAAGGATTGAGCATTAATCACCACGCTTGCTATAATAAAAATAATAAACAATTTTAAATTTTTTGTTCAGGTATTGCACTCCTCGAAGGCGGAAACCCAATAATTCAACACAGCATATTTACTAAACTACAAAATGGCGAAATATCTCAAGCGTTTTTGAAGGTATGTAACCTGTCTCTCAAATTTAGTGCAGAATATTTTTTTCCGTCAGTTGACACCTATGATGTCCTACAGTAACACTTGTCATATTACTTTTAGCTCTCTTCCATATAATACAGCGGGTAGAATTAATCCTTACATGCCTTTTTTCCTTCCCCAAAAACATTTAAAAAAAAGATACCTACAGCACAATTATATCTTCAGGTATTCTACGACAAAATGCGTGAAGCACAGCAGGAGATCAGGTCCCTAGCTGCCAGCAGCACCGCCGCAGCCAGCGGCGACAAGCAGCGCTCGTCTTACTCTGAGAAGCAAAAGCCAGTCACCGGTGATGGTAAGTCTTGAGGAGCCTCTTCATTATCAGCATTATCATCACTCTAAAGAGTCATATATAAAGAGGTCAGGAAAAAAATTGGGTACCTTTTGGAAATCAAATTCAGTCTCATGCTGTGAGTAAAGCAAAAGTGAGTGTTAGATAGTTACGTACAAAAATCCCCCCATGGTATATTTTATTGATAACTTTTTCGAACAATATCGTAGATGTAACCCGTTAGGGCTAGGGCACAAAAAGCAAGAAACTTATGAATTTCACCATTCCTGACTGAAAGGCCTAGTCTTTAGGGTTGACGAAAAACTTACGTAGTTGTTCCATTGCGGAAAATTCTTGGATATGGAGAAGAAGAAGAAGTCTCAGAACTAAAGTTCTAAAAAAAGTACGTGCAAATGGTGCTCCTGCACCTCATCCTCTGTGCAGCTACTAACGCAATGTTATGTGACGACAAATAGTTTGACGTGAACTATAATTATCACAATCCCGTAGGTACGAAGTCCAGCCCCGGCGTGCTGGTGGTGGGCGAGGAGATGGACGAGGAGGTGACCAGCGCCTGCGGCTCCGCTGTGCACGCCTACTCCGATATACACACCATGTCGCATGGTAAGTGAGGATACCATGGGTTTCTTATTTAGTGCAGATTTCCGATGTTTATTTCAACAAAGATAAAAAGTCATTTATTCAAAGAAGACTGAAACACAGCAGAAGACAGCCCTCAAAACGTCCGCCCTGTACCACTTCCTATGTGTTTTGGCTGGGAAGAAGAAATGGTGGAACAAACTCCCCAACAAAATATTTTTTCTTTTATCTTGAACACGTAAAAGAATCTGCTGGTAATCGAATTAATTTGAAGTATACAATCACCAAGTTCTTCACAACCGTGCATCTGAAAGTACGTTGCTATCGGTCCTGTGCCTGATTTCTCTCGGGTCATGTCGGATTGCGGACCATCGGGCTATGGGGGCGAAGGGGAGTGCACCTGTGTCTGCGCAAATGCGCACTATAATATGTCCTGCGCAGCTGCCTGATCTCCTTATATGAGAACAGCTGTCGTCGCCTATTATCGGCCTGGACGCCAGTATTATTATTAAGTTGTTTTTGTACCAGGTACTACAGCTCTGGAAGAGATAATGGCGGAAAAGAAAGAGGCTGGCAACTCAGACGTGCTGCCGCCCAAGGTTGCCATCATGAGGCCCATATTGAGGTTCCTGCAGCTCCTCTGTGAGAACCACAACCCTGACTTACAGGTAAAATTAAAAAAATATTAAAACTTACTTTTGACAAAGAAAATCGTTCTTTGCAGTAAAGAAAAAGATAAGATAAAGGACGTTGCGTAATTCATTTCAATTCACAAGCATCTAAAGCTGTTGTTAAAAGATCTATCTTGTTTAATAAGAATACTCGATGTATTTCCCTGTATATTGCAACAATTAACTTCGGCCAGCAATTTTACCCGCGTTTCGTGGAAATTTTAATAGAAATAAGGAATTTTTCAAATCGTTCCAGTGCCTCCTGTTGAAACAAACAAACTCTTTAGCTTTATAATATTAATACTGTTTAACAAAATTTCATTTTACACTACAGTCCACAATTTGACCAATTCTTCTTTCTCCTCAGAATCTACTCCGCAACCAGAACAACAAGTCCAACTACAACCTGGTGTCTGAAACCCTGATGTTCCTGGACTGCATCTGTGGGTCTACCACGGGTGGCCTCGGTCTGTTGGGCCTGTACATTAATGAGGGTAACGTGGCGCTCATCAACCAGACCTTGGAGACGCTTACTGAGTATTGCCAAGGTAAGACTTCTAAATATTGCTATGATGTTTCCCGCGGTTTCACTCGGGTCGAGGGGACCTTCTTCCAGTACCCGGATAAAATATATAGTCTATGTTTTACTTTACATACTTGACATAGGCTATATTTAATCGTGACTGAACTGGTATAGCTTTTGTAAATTCGCTAACGGGAGGGGGTATAAAGTGGATAAGGGTGTGTTTAGCACATGAAACTGAACAACACCCGCGGGAAAATATGTTGAATTATGAAAAAAAAACGTCTTTCCTTACATTACGAATTCTACTTATGTTCCAAGAGAAAAATTGTTCAGTTTCCTGGGCTGAATACACCCTGTACGTGTCTCTTGTATTATGTAATGATAAACTACAAAAAGAAGTGAGATGCCATCAAAAACATCTTGTAAAAAACCCAAGTCTCGCAGCTCAGTCATTCTACCGTAAAAAGTTGTGAGATCCATGTAATACCAAGTCGGTTAATCTATTTAGTTTCTACTTAAAGGACCTTCTGTCTTAAGTAATTACATAAGTTATTATCATACCAATATTAAAAATATTTTACGTTTTAAACAAATAGATCGACTTGGCCATCGCATGAAAACACAATGAATATTACAATTACATTAGATTCTTTAGTCTATCGCACCTCACGCCATCGAAATTCTCGAAACCAATTCATTAATCGGTACTCTTGTTCGCCATTGAAGTTTCAGGAGCATTAACTTCTTTAAGATACCCACCTCAATCATCATATTCTGAAGGACTCTGGTGAGGAATTAGGTTGCTGGCCCGTCGTGCTGTTTAGTGTGATACATACTAATAACCAAATCATGCGATGGCCAAGTCGATCTATTTGTTTAAAACGTAAAATATTTTTAATATTGGTATGATAATAACTTATGTAAT
>NWSH02000162.1:9943683-9956198 GCA_002382865.2 Heliothis virescens | reverse complement strand
CACGCCATCGAAATTCTCGAAACCAATTCATTAATCGGTACTCTTGTTCGCCATTGAAGTTTCAGGAGCATTAACTTCTTTAAGATACCCACCTCAATCATCATATTCTGAAGGACTCTGGTGAGGAATTAGGTTGCTGGCCCGTCGTGCTGTTTAGTGTGATACATACTAATAACCAAATCATGCGATGGCCAAGTCGATCTATTTGTTTAAAACGTAAAATATTTTTAATATTGGTATGATAATAACTTATGTAATAACTAAAGACAGAAGGTCCTTTAAGTAGAAACTAAATAGATTAACCGACTTGGTATTACATGGATCTCACAACTTTTTACGGTAGAATGACTGAGCTGCGAGACTTGGGTTTTTTACAAGATGTTTTTGATGGCATAAAATATAGTCTATGTTTAACTTTACATACTTGACATAGGCTATATTTAACTTTCTAACAGTGAAGGACTTTTTCCTAATTGGTTCAGTAGTTTCGAAACCTTACCGGTACAAACAAAAAAAAAATTTCTCTTTATTATATCGGTATAGACTAGCTGTTCTCCGTGTTTGCATAGACGGGTGAATTATATCTCGCAATAGGATAAAAGTAGCATACTCCCTGACTTAAATCTTAGGCGAAATGTAGATAACCTCAATAATAACCCCAGAGATATCAAAAGATTTCTTTATTGTTTCGGAAAATTAATTCCATTCCCAAAACCCATACTAAAACACACTACTTTTACTAGATTAATATCCTTCCTTCGTCTATCCCCAGGTCCCTGCCACGAGAACCAGAACTGCATCGCGACACACGAGAGCAATGGCTTAGACATAATAACAGCGTTGATATTGAACGACATCAACCCCCTCGGCAAGACACGCATGGACCTAGTGCTAGAGCTGAAGAACAACGCCTCCAAGCTCCTGCTGGCCATCATGGAGTCCAGGAACGACTCCGAGAACAACGCCGAACGGATACTTTATAACATGAATCCGAAACAGCTGGTGAGTGCGAGCTTTACTTTGTGACTGTTTTTAATTAGGGGGAAATTTTAAAAAAGGTAATTCTTTTACTCCCGATGGAAAATGGGGGATATCTGCAAATATACATTCGAGTGGGGTCTCAAATGAAAACATAAATTTCCTTTAAAAATTGCTAGTCCAATTTTGCGTAATAAACATACGTAATAACCAACGCTATATTATATCTCGATTTTTAGACTGTGTTTAGAACATTTTTTTAGATCGATCATTAGTTTTGGCGCGACGGACAGACAGAGTTAGGGTGTTACTAGACCTATCGATTGTTACCTTATCAGTATTGTCGAAAGTATCGATAGACGTCGACCAATCTATTTTAACATCATTCGATTGGTTTGGTAAACACCCTTGTACAAATATCTATGATAATATTCACCGTGTTGTTGTGTGGTGCAGGTAGATGTTGCCTGCTCCGCGTTCCACCAGGAGCACGCCATGGACGCGGACTCCGACTCGGACGACGACGCCATCGTGCAGGGCGTATCGCCCAAGGAGGTCAGTTTCTTACATTCTACACAGATTTTTGAGTTAAGATAAGCTGGCTTCTGCGAGTAGCTCTATCAGCTTCCTTAGGTAACTACTTCCCGGATAAAACGTAGCCTATATGTGTGAATGGATACACACACACATACGCACAAACTAATTCACAAACTTTTGCTTTTGTAATATTAGTGTGATGGTAATTTGTGGTATTGAGGAATGGCGTGTAAGTTTTGACTTATAGAACGGATTCATTGTACGGAATGTGCGCTGCACAAAAAACTACGTTACATTAAAATAATATAGTAGTGACGACTCGTTAGGTTTATACTTTTTAAGTCACGTTCAGGATTTATGTCGGTTATTTTGGATGAAGTGAAATACGTTATTATTATTTATTTATTAACAATTTATATGTGGAGTAGATGTATAAATAGAACTAAAATTTAACAATAGTACAAATAAGTTTTCATGGGGATTTAATTTTATACTTTACTAGCCGTTTTCCCGCGGTTTCACTCGCATCCCGTGGGAATTACTGCCCGTACCCGGATAAAATATAGCCTATGTCACTCGTGGATAATGTAGCTTTCGAATGGTGAAAGAATTTTTAAAATCGGTCCAGTAGTTTTTGAGCCTATTCATTACAACCAAACAAACAAACAAAGTTTTCCTCTTTATAATATTAGTATAGACGAAGGTCTAATAAACAACACAACACGCGACGCGTGAAATGCGTACGTCCGCGTGTGTACGTCCGCTACGTGCGAAACACTCTGCTCTCATTTTGCTGGCCAGCTAGTTACTCCGACGGTAACGTGAGATTTGGGCCCCCTTCGTGTAACATCGTCTAACGGCTCGCGATCATTCGCTATCGACAAGATCGTACTCGCGGTTCATATCCGCGCTGTCGCCGCGCCTCGCCAGTAACTCACGATAGCGAGTGAGTGAGACCTGCCGCACAACTTTATACTTTTTTGGGTAGGAGAAATGTGAAGCGCGACTTCTCTCCGTGTAACCACTGTGCCTCTTTAACTAAATAGACTGAAAACTACATACACGCTGTGATTATTTGTTAGGTTACGGTTAACTTATAAACTCCCGGATATTTTCGTGGGTGGAACATGGTTTACAGCTAGTTTCCGTTGCACCACAGGTGGGGCACAACATCTACATCCTGTGTCACCAGCTGGCGGCACACAACAAGGAGCTGGCGGCGCTAGTGCGAGCCTCGCCCCACGGCGCTAACGCCGACGCGCTGCGCTACTACCGTACTCACACCGCGCAGATAGAGGTATGTGTTGTGTCACCACGGCGCCAACGCCGACACTACCGTACTCACACCGCGCAGATAGAGGTATGTGTTGTGTCACCACGGCGCCAACGCCGACACTACCGTACTCACACCGCGCAGATAGAGGTATGTGTTGTGTCACCACGGCGCCAACGCCGACACTACCGTACTCACACCGCGCAGATAGAGGTATGTGTTGTGTCACCACGGCGCCAACGCCGACACTACCGTACTCACACCGCGCAGATAGAGGTATGTGTTGTGTCACCACGGCGCCAACGCCGACACTACCGTACTCACACCGCGCAGATAGAGGTATGTGTTGTGTCACCACGGCGCCAACGCCGACACTACCGTACTCACACCGCGCAGATAGAGGTATGTGTTGTGTCACCACGGCGCCAACGCCGACACTACCGTACTCACACCGCGCAGATAGAGGTATGTGTTGTGTCACCACGGCGCCAACGCCGACACTACCGTACTCACACCGCGCAGATAGAGGTATGTGTTGTGTCACCACGGCGCCAACGCCGACACTACCGTACTCACACCGCGCAGATAGAGGTATGTGTTGTGTCACCACGGCGCCAACGCCGACACTACCGTACTCACACCGCGCAGATAGAGGTATGTGTTGTGTCACCACGGCGCCAACGCCGACACTACCGTACTCACACCGCGCAGATAGAGGTATGTGTTGTGTCACCACGGCGCCAACGCCGACACTACCGTACTCACACCGCGCAGATAGAGGTATGTGTTGTGTCACCACGGCGCCAACGCCGACACTACCGTACTCACACCGCGCAGATAGAGGTATGTGTTGTGTCACCACGGCGCCAACGCCGACACTACCGTACTCACACCGCGCAGATAGAGGTATGTGTTGTGTCACCACGGCGCCAACGCCGACACTACCGTACTCACACCGCGCAGATAGAGGTATGTGTTGTGTCACCACGGCGCCAACGCCGACACTACCGTACTCACACCGCGCAGATAGAGGTATGTGTTGTGTCACCACGGCGCCAACGCCGACACTACCGTACTCACACCGCGCAGATAGAGGTATGTGTTGTGTCACCACGGCGCCAACGCCGACACTACCGTACTCACACCGCGCAGATAGAGGTATGTGTTGTGTCACCACGGCGCCAACGCCGACACTACCGTACTCACACCGCGCAGATAGAGGTATGTGTTGTGTCACCACGGCGCCAACGCCGACACTACCGTACTCACACCGCGCAGATAGAGGTATGTGTTGTGTCACCACGGCGCCAACGCCGACACTACCGTACTCACACCGCGCAGATAGAGGTATGTGTTGTGTCACCACGGCGCCAACGCCGACACTACCGTACTCACACCGCGCAGATAGAGGTATGTGTTGTGTCACCACGGCGCCAACGCCGACACTACCGTACTCACACCGCGCAGATAGAGGTATGTGTTGTGTCACCACGGCGCCAACGCCGACACTACCGTACTCACACCGCGCAGATAGAGGTATGTGTTGTGTCACCACGGCGCCAACGCCGACACTACCGTACTCACACCGCGCAGATAGAGGTATGTGTTGTGTCACCACGGCGCCAACGCCGACACTACCGTACTCACACCGCGCAGATAGAGGTATGTGTTGTGTCACCACGGCGCCAACGCCGACACTACCGTACTCACACCGCGCAGATAGAGGTATGTGTTGTGTCACCACGGCGCCAACGCCGACACTACCGTACTCACACCGCGCAGATAGAGGTATGTGTTGTGTCACCACGGCGCCAACGCCGACACTACCGTACTCACACCGCGCAGATAGAGGTATGTGTTGTGTCACCACGGCGCCAACGCCGACACTACCGTACTCACACCGCGCAGATAGAGGTATGTGTTGTGTCACCACGGCGCCAACGCCGACACTACCGTACTCACACCGCGCAGATAGAGGTATGTGTTGTGTCACCACGGCGCCAACGCCGACACTACCGTACTCACACCGCGCAGATAGAGGTATGTGTTGTGTCACCACGGCGCCAACGCCGACACTACCGTACTCACACCGCGCAGATAGAGGTATGTGTTGTGTCACCACGGCGCCAACGCCGACACTACCGTACTCACACCGCGCAGATAGAGGTATGTGTTGTGTCACCACGGCGCCAACGCCGACACTACCGTACTCACACCGCGCAGATAGAGGTATGTGTTGTGTCACCACGGCGCCAACGCCGACACTACCGTACTCACACCGCGCAGATAGAGGTATGTGTTGTGTCACCACGGCGCCAACGCCGACACTACCGTACTCACACCGCGCAGATAGAGGTATGTGTTGTGTCACCACGGCGCCAACGCCGACACTACCGTACTCACACCGCGCAGATAGAGGTATGTGTTGTGTCACCACGGCGCCAACGCCGACACTACCGTACTCACACCGCGCAGATAGAGGTATGTGTTGTGTCACCACGGCGCCAACGCCGACACTACCGTACTCACACCGCGCAGATAGAGGTATGTGTTGTGTCACCACGGCGCCAACGCCGACACTACCGTACTCACACCGCGCAGATAGAGGTGTACCCACACATCTAACCTATTTCCTTCGTCCACAGATAGTTCGTACGGACAGGAGCATGGAACAGATCGTGTTCCCGATTCCGGAGATCTGCGAATATCTGCCGGCGGACAGTAAGCATCGCGTACTGCAGAGCGCCGAGCGAGACGACCAGGGCAGCAAGGTCGCTGACTTCTTCTCCAGGCTAGACAACCTCTTCCACGAGATGAAGTGGCAGAAGAAGCTTAGGGGTGAGTACGAAGCTGGGTTGATCTGTGGTGTTCTGGGAGAAGAAATTGTGAAGCCATTATGCGTCTTCTACTTGGTTGCTCTGAAATAATCAACAGGCGTTCATAGCGAGATAAAAAGAGCAGTTTTACACTACACGCGGATTTTGCCGCGCTTGTACGCTCAGTATATCCTATGTGTGGTATATCTAGCATCGACGCTCCAACTGATAGTCATCAGTGTTTTAGACGCAGGTATTACTGCGCGAAAGCCTGCAACAACCGAGTGTAACATCGGCTAATTTGAAAGCGCTCGAAGTATTTGTCATAATTCCCTCAATTATAAATTCGCATTTGACATTCTCAAGATTAAAAAATTTGCGACAAAGTAAGCTAGTAACAAAGACTGAAATTGTGTATTTTAAATTAATTTAGAAGTGTATAAAGTAGAAGATAAATTGAACCTCATTTCTTACACTTTAGGACAGCGTCTCCTATTCTGGGTTTCGTCCTACATGTCTCTGTGGAGCAACATACTGTTCAACTTCGCTGTTCTGATCAACATCATCGTAGCTTTCTTCTATCCCTTCCAAGACGAGAATCCAAGTAAGTCTCTAAACTATTGCTAATGCATGATCTACAGCTTACTGGGAGATACCAATCTTGATACTTGACATGTCATTTTTGCATTTTAAAACTGTTTCCGAGTAACGGTTTTATGTTTGGTTCGTATGTGAAAGGGTCCATTCGCTGTGTGTACGGAGAGAAGTTTAATAATGTAATCTTCATATCTTAACCGGCTTCCCAAAAAAGGGGTGTTTGTGTATGAGCATGACACGATAAAATCATTAAATGTAAACAAATATTTTCAAGACCCTTTCAAGACCAATAGCTCAATTAATTTAAGGACCATTCAAGGAAGCCTTATGATCAAAAAGTTGATAGGTGGCTTATATAACTGAATGATGATGCTAATCTTCACTAAGCAAAATAGAGATGAATAAACTGGCTCACTAATACCCATCAAGGAAACCATTCCTTCACAATAACCGCATGTTGGGCCGCAGCATATCCCCTCCAGTTCAGCAGTAGTCGGTGACGCTTCTATATGTATGGTACGGTCCTCACGCCGGCAGAGCTGGGCGAGCACCTGTCGCTGGTGGTGTGGTGCGTGTCGGGCGTGGCGGGCGCGCTGGTCACGTGGCTGCCGCGTGGCGGTGGCGCACGTGCGCTGCTGGCGTCGGCCGCCGTGCGCTTCATGTACTCCGCCGGCCCTGAACCCACGCTCTGGGCACTTGCTATGCTTACTGTAAGTCGAACATAAATTTATGTAGTAAGACCATTTTAGACACTTGAATTGTCGAAATATTATAGTTCAATTGGTTATACTTAGATACTCTTCTTATATTTAAGTGTGAACAGGATGTTTTTTTAAACTTGGAATTATTATAATGACTTCTACTGAAATGATAGGCAATTTAACGTGTCCAGAGAGGAGAATTTAATAGCCCTAGCTAGCAGACTCTGCTACAGAGTGGTTTGACTTGACCTGGGAACTTAGCCAATAATACAATCACATTAATAAACAACTTTACCCATACCCACTACACTGGGCATGGGTATTAATGAGCATCTGGGCACATTATGACATATCCCGCTGTACCCTCAGATAGTGGTGAAGGGCATCCACCTGGTGAGCATCATGGGCAACCAGGGCACGCTGTCCAAGTCTCCTGGCAAGGTGCTCACGGACCCTGAGCTGCTGTACCACAGCGTCTACCTCGTCTTCTGCTTCTGTGGGATATGTTGGCATCCGTTCTTCTTTTCTGTTCTGGTAAGTTGAAGAAAAACTTTTTTATAGCTCTATATCAAATGATTTTGTGTCTCTGAAGTTGGTCAGTGTTTTGTTTGTACATTTTGATTTTTGCGCGGTAACTAATAACCAACTTAGCAACTGTATGTATCTGAAAGTTTGCCGTGTTACGGCTGTTCCCAATTTTCTACCTACCTGTTCATTTGATTACTAAAGATAAAATTTTGACCCTATGGTATAAGTATTGTCAAGGCCCTATCTCTATTAAGCATAACACAGATAGATAAAATATTAGGAACGGCTAGTATAATGTTTAGAGCTTGTTTGTTTGAACGCGCTAATCTCAGGATCTACTGGTCCGATTTGAAAAATTCTTTCAGTGTTAGATAGCCCATTTATCGAGGAAGGTTATAGGCTACTTTTTATCCGGGAGCGCGCAGTATTTCCCACTGGAAAGCGGGTGAAACCGCTGACGGAAGCTAGTGCTTCTATAAAAATACTGCAATAACCATATACCATAACTAATTTCATACCTTGTATCATGTGTTCTGTACCATTTTCTCAGCTTAGCTCTTAATTTCCAGCTGCTAGACATAGTGTACCGCGAAGAGACTCTCTTGAACGTAATGCGGTCAGTAACTCGCAACGGCCGGTCCATCCTACTGACGGCCGTGCTGGCGCTTGTGCTGGTCTACATGTTCTCCATCGTAGGCTACATGTTCTTCCGAGACCACTTCCTCGTCAACGTCGACCGGTTAGACGGTAAGTAGCTTATGTCGCTTGAATTTTGGAAGAGGAATTTGGTTTTGATACGACAAATTATTGACTTATAGAATTAAATTATTTCATTGGTTTTGCATTTAAAAATAAGTTTTTGTTTTTGTCAAATTTCTTGAATAGATTTTCGTCATTACAATAGTGGAAGGTTAATATTTGATTGGTAAAATTTTACAGATATAGGTAGGTTAACCTGCTTCCCATTTGATTTTTTTGTCTCGAAATAAATCTTAAGAGGAAATTGCAATGCAATAATTTTCTACATAAATTTAATAAAGAAAAACCTAACCAACAACGAAAACTTACTGTTCTTTCCAACATTGTTAATATAAAAAAAATTTTGTGACAGCTATATTTTTCCTTGAAAATGTGGTAAAAAAAAATAAAACACCACAAAAATGAACTAACTTACACTCCCAGATGACGACGACCCCCGCTACGAGCCGGACGGCTGCGCGGACGACGGCGCCTCCAAGTACCTGAAGGGGGCTGAGCAGTGCCGCCGCGCCTCGCGCTTCGTGTCCGTGGGAGGGGAGCTGCGCGAGCGCAGCTGCGACTCGCTCATCATGTGCATCGTCACCACGCTCAACCAGGGGCTCAGGAACGGCGGCGGCATCGGAGATATACTCAGGGCTCCTGCTAGCTTTGTGAGTATGAGTTTATTATGTCTTTGAAGAGGGTACACACAGTATATTTCTTCCCAAACGTTTTGTCGTCCAATTATTGATATCAGTGTGTACCGCGGGTGGGGGAGTGGTATGGACACATGCGCGGACTTGCGTGAGGAATTTAGTTTAGTTTTATCCGGACGACGTGTCCCCGGCCTATAGAAGCAGGAAATTCATACCTGTTGGTCGCGGGAGCACAGGTTTTTAGAGAGCCGGCTGCCGGTACTGCGGCCGGCACTGTGTATCTTAGTATTAAAACGGGACCCTACTAACTGCCTGTTCTGTCTGAAATGGCCATCCGTCTGTCTGTTACCAGGTTTTACCTCATAAGACATTTGATAAAAGATGTAGTATTTTTATTATCGCTATAACAAAACGTGATTTTAGACCGTTTTATAGATAATGCACAAAACTCTTCGTGCGTGAGTCCGACTTGCACAAGGCCGATTTTCTTTAAAGACGGTGCCTACTTCATGTCACCTGGTTTTTTGTCAAAGTTTATCCATATATCCCCCCCTCCAGGAGCCGCTGTTCGTGGCCCGCGTGGTGTACGACCTGCTGTTCTTCTTCGTGGTGATCATCATCGTGCTGAACCTGATCTTCGGTGTCATCATTGACACATTCGCAGACCTCAGGAGCGAGAAGCAGCAGAAAGAGCTCATTTTGAAAAACACCTGTTTTATTTGTGGTAAGTCAATCTTCTTCTATAATATAAAAATCGCACTTTTCTTCTGGTCGTCTAGTCACGCCTGTCAAAGTCAAAATTATTTATTGAAAGTGGGCTGATTAGATTAGCACTTTTTCACGTTAAAATTGACAGAAGAAATCACTCCCAAAAACCCCTTTCAACACTTCATAGAACTGAACACTTCCTTAACGGCTAGACCGATTCCGGTGAATCTTTTTTGGTCTTCGAATTAATTAACATCTTGCGTCAATCCGCCGTTCTGAATGAGACTTCGAAAACCAGATTCATTTCTTAAACGCGAAAGCCATTGACGTGATATCTATACTAATATTATAAAGCTGAAGAGTTTGTTTGTTTGAGCGATCCGATTTGAAAAATTCTATCAGTGTTAGATAGCCCATTTATCGAGGAAGGCAATAGGCTACTTTTTATCCGGAAGCGCGCAGTAGTTCCCACGGGAAAGCGGGTGAAACCGCAGGCGGAAGCTAGTTTGACTAATAAAATGTATTTTTTATTTTGCCAGGATTGAACAGGTCAGCCTTTGACAACAAGACAGTGTCGTTCGAGGAACACATAAAGAGCGAGCACAACATGTGGCACTACCTCTACTTTATGGTCCTCGTCAGGGTCAAGGACCCCACGGAGTTCACCGGACCAGAGAGCTATGTGCACTCTATGATTAAGGTATTACATGTCGATAGTTTTTGGTTTGATGTCCCATCACTAGGATTTTTTGCTGTTGTATAGGAGTTTTATCTTACGAAAGCGGATGAGACGTAATGTACAGATGCCAGCACATCAACCTAGCTCAATTTGTCAAATCTTCTTTTTTAAAGTCCTGACTTATTCACTGGCTCATCAAAGCAGGGCCCAAACCCGTGAACCTATAAAGCTGAAATTTTGCACAGAGGTTCATCTTAAAACTCTTACGCGAGATAAAAAAGGATTTTCCGAAATTCCCAATGGGAACGGAAAAAATCGGGATTTCAAGTTATATGCGGGTGAAACCGTTGGCAGAAGCTAGTTTCTTCAATATATTTTCAACCTTATCACAATAATGGAAGGTTCATATTCGATGAGTATTTGACAGGTTCGGCTAGGTTGCTGTCGTCTGTGCATCCTCAGAAGTAGCTGAGTCATATAAAGACAATAAAACATCCTGATAAACATGTGATAATAAACGTTATCACAATGACAAAGCGTTACTGAGAAATACATTATAATGATTGATTGATGATTAATGACGGAACGAGGGTCGGCTTTTCCATAAGTTTATATAGTAAACGATGTTCCACAACCTTGAAAAAAATCACACAGCTAGCCAAAGAATGCTACTAGTCCATGAAACTTTCGAATTTTTGGTCATGCATAAGAATAAGTCTAAAAAAAATTCCAAAAATGACTAAAAACGCGTAAATCGCACTCCCGCATTGTCATAAGTGTGACGTAAGTATCACGAATTATTATATGAAAGTTATCAAATAATAAAGTTAAAAGTATAGACCAGTCCATGAAACCTTTATTTAGTAAAACGATCACAAAGTTGACCAATTTTTTCTCTCAAAATCTCCATACAAATTTCTATGGAACAAAATGGATCCGCGAGGGCGTGCGGATCGCATTCTGTCAGTTCAGTCGGCCGCGCGCCCCCAGAGTGAGAGCACGTCGCTTTGCGCCGCGTTGACAGATCGCGATCGAACTGTGTACGGACACAAAATCCATGCACAGTGNTTATTCTACCCACAAATTCCACACGTAATTCCAAGTACGTAAGTACAAATTTTGAGCTTCTATTACCTTCAGTTTTAGTTTCGCTTTACTATCACACAGATGTTTATTTGAAAAATGCCGAAACGAAAGCTACAATCGTTATCATTACATGAAAAATTGAATCACAATGCTCTGAAGGACAAGGAAAACTAAAATGATGATATTTTTAGTGTTATTTTATTTAACGATCGCACCTGTATAACTGAATAACCTGTATTCTCACCTCTATTAATGGAACCCTCTGTAAATGAGACAGATATTTATTTATACCTGTATATCTGAGACACTGGGTAAGTGGAATACCTCTATAAGTGAAACGACATTGCAGGTCCCTTAATGTCTCACTTAACCAGGTTTCACTGTATATGAAGTAAATAAGAACGCGGGTCAAACCTTGTGGAACAAACAGCATAATATGTTACTAAAAAAGGTTTGTTGAAAATAGTCTAGCTTCTCAACGGAGAATTTTATTGTATTAGTATAGACGACCTCTTTTGAATTGAAGGAACAGTCAGTAATTATTTTTTTCTGGCCATAGAAGGGGCACCAAAAAGTTTGTACACTGGTTTTTTATTCTTTACTAGCTTCTGCCAGCGACTTCGTTCGCGGATCAAGTCGCTTATGCCAGCGACAACGAGTCGTCATAATCAAAGATCTGAAACGTCGAATTGCTAAGCTATCGGGAGTTGCACGTATTATTGTGAGTCAACCATAAAAGATGGACATATGCTGTCCTTGGATATTTTTTATATAATTTTAAGGAGAACATTTCCGTGATACATTATTTCTATGTAGCTTTAACCATTAAGGTTGCACACGCGACCGAAGCTCAAAAAATGGAGTAACTTCTCCCGTTTCCCAACATTTCCCTTCACTGGTCTGCTCCTATTGATTGTAGCGTGATGAAAAGTATCCTATAACCCGCTCAGGAGTATGAATAATAATTGTACCTTTTAGAGTAGTTTTTGTTTCTATAACGGTTATACAGACAGACAGACGGACAGACAGACAAAAATTTTACTGATTGCATTTTTGGCATCAGTATCGATCCCTAATCACACCCCGGTAGTTATTTTGTAAATATATTTAATGTACAGAATTGACCTCTCTACAGATTTATTATAAGTATAGATAGAAGAAGATGGATGTTATTATAGTGATGTCATTTGATTTCAGTGGCGTTTGCCTACATTGACA
>NWSH02000162.1:9916325-9926505 GCA_002382865.2 Heliothis virescens | reverse complement strand
TAAGGGCCCCCGCGCACTGGGCAGCCTGGCTGCGCAGCCAGGCTGCGGCAACCAGAATATTTGCGCAGCCAGTTATAGCAGCCAATCAACGACTAGTCTAGATCCTTCCGTCGAGCGATATGGACGTGGAAGAACTTATAATTCATCTTATCAAAGTTCGGAACGCAAAATACGTCTGGCTGCTACAACTAGTGCGCGGAGACTGACCGCAGCCACATACATTCGCCTACACACGTTCTGGCTGCGCGCAGCCAGCCGGCTGCCGTGCAAACAAGCGCGTTGTATTGGCTGCCGCAGCCGGGAATTCGTGGTTGCCTAGTGCGCGGGCTCCTATACAACGTCATATGTTTTACTGGCTGCCGCAGCCTGGCTGCGCAGCCAGGCTGACTAGTGCGCGGGGGCCCTTAAGGGTGTGGGTTCGATTCCAGGTCAGGCAAGTGCCAATGCAACTTTTCTAAGTTTATATCTACTTTCTAAGTATATCTTAGACACTAATGGCTGATAAAAGGTGAAGGAAAACATCTTGAGGAAACCGGGACTATAAGGTCTGAAATCACCAACCCGCATTGAGCATTTACTCTCAATTCTCTCGACTCTCCTATGGGTCGACAATTGGACATACCATCATCCTATCCCTACATAATATTATAAGGTGGCTTTGACCTGAATACTTGATAGCTCCTTATCCATCCTATGGTATCAATTGCAATATCTCAAGAATTTGCGTCTAGATTTGATACCAGAGTATATCTAGAGTTTGGACCTGGGCCACGTCTGTAAGTAATACATAAGTCTAATACACGAACTGTGTACGTTCTTGAAGACGGCACAGAATTGCCTGCTGCCTGCCACCTGTGTATGGCTTTTATTAGGACCATTCGAAACTATCGTGGCCCTATTTTCCGCTATGGGACCGTCCATTAATCACGTGAGGTTCGAATAGGGGGGGAGGGTGTATATATAAAATCACCAAGCATCACATCACATTACTTCTTGAACCTCAAATGTATCACCAAAGGGGGGGGGGGGTGAAAAAAAGCTAAAATAAACATCACGTGATTAATGGACGGCCCCTATATACGTTTCACTGACTCAGACTTTATATGGAAACCCCCAATTAAGTATAATGTCCCCGCAACGATTCATTTGAAAAGAAGCTTTATCTTTGTCGTACTATTATGATAATCTATTTATGTATGAGTCAGTACTATCTGAAATTGACGCATTATTGGATCATAAATGACAATTCTGGCTTAGTTATCTTTCCTAATGCGAAATTAGGGAAATCTATACTAAAATAAATAATGACGTCCGGGCCGATTCCGGCCACGGCGGATTCGCATATAAGGAGATCAGCCAACGCAGGACATATTATAGTGCACAAGCATTTACGAAGACACAGGTGCACTCCCTATTCCCTCTCTCTCTTAGCTCGATGGGACGGCAATCCGACACGACCGGAGAGAAATCAGGCGCGACCGACATTAACGTGCTCTCCAATGCACGGGTGTATCATTCACCAATTTCCAGGCTGCTTTGTGAAAGTTTCTAAAACCCACAAAGCTATTCCGGCCCGACCCGGGACAAGAGCCTGCAATCACGTGCGCAGCAGTTGTGCTATGCGAATTACTAGACCAACAAAGTAGTTGTCAAGCATTGTATTGACTATCTAAATCTTCGTGACCTTTTGAAGCTTCTGTAGCAACCCTCGGCGCAATCATCACGTACTGCCAAACTGAGGGTCCCAGGTTCCTAAGTAAGTATTCAGATAATTTGGCGAGAGATTGCAGTGAATGAACTTGGTAGGTAAACTTACATTGTTTTACTTCGTATTCCCATTTGTGTGTGTATGAATGTGTGAGTGAGTGAGTGGTTGTGCAAAAACCAGTGGGTGACGGGGAGGGGGAGGGGTGTACGGACACATGCGCGGACTAGTGTGTGGAATTTAATTTCCGAACGACATCGAGTTTTATGGGAACTTACCTATAAGCTCTAAAGAGGCGATCAACATTATATATTATAATAGCTTCTGCCAGCGGATTCACCCGCGTCCCGTGGGAACTACTTGGTGCACCCGGATAAAAAGTAGCCTATGGTGTTCCTCGATAAATGGGATAGGTATCTAACACTGAAATAATTTTTCAAATAGGACCCGTAGCTCCTGAGATTAGCGCGTTCAAACAAACAAACTCTTCAGCTTTATAATATTAGTATAGATGTATATATAACAATATATAGGAGTGAAAACTATAATTAAATAAAATGAGTAATGCTGCAATGCGTGTAGATAACGTAGAGATGGAGTGGCCCTTACAAGAAATCATCGGGAAGTGTACGACATTAGGCTGCTTACACACGTGCGACTGCGAAAAATGGAAAGTCGTTAATCGCAGCAGAAAGTTTGTAGGTAGGTACACATGTACCTATAGGTATATAAACTTTAACTTATACTTACTGAACTTTAACTAATATATAATGCGAAATTCCCACACCCTATTTGGAAATAAAAGTAATTCATGACCTTTTAATAATTAAATTGTAAGATTTTTGTAAGTAATTACGTTTGCACAATAACTGCACACGACTGTTAGGGTTAAAAAATGTTGGTCGCAACAGCTACAATAAAATAATCGCATATCTACAAGTGTCCTAAGATTCCACGCAAGATTGGTTTTTAGAGTTCCGTACCCAAAGGGTAAAACGGGACCCTATTACTAAGATTTCGTTGTCTGTCTGTCTCCGGGCTGTACTTCATAAACCACGATAGCTAGAAAGCTGAAATTTTCACAAATGATGTATTTCTGTTGCCGCTATAACAACAAAAACCGAAAATAAAAAAAAAAACATTAAGGGGGTCCACATACAATAAACGTGTGAAAAATGTTTGTATTTTGGCTGGTTGTTTTCATAGATAATGGTACGGAACCCTTCATGCGCGACTCCAACTCGCACTTGGCGGGTTTTTGATAAAATAATTTATCAATATGATAAGCAGTGTATCGGCATGTAGGGCAAATCAAACGATGTGGGACAAACGAACAAACATGTGGTGTGTTACTTTAATATTAATTGCAGTAGCAAGCTGTGAGTGATTTTTTTATTATTTTTCATATATTAGTACTTCCATATTTTGTTTCGTAAAAAAATTGCAGTGTTGGTCTTGTTGGTACTTTTAATTTTATTAAGTTTTTCATATAAAAAATCATTTTTTTTTATTTACAGTTTTCCAACGGTAATTTTGCCTTTCTATAATAAGTACCTAGGTATAGGTACTTTTAAGAGGTTCTCGAAGTTCGCTAATTAATATAAAAAAAATACTTGAAATTATTTCCATTGAATGTTTATAGGGTTTCGTAGTCAACTAGGAAACCCTTACAGTTTCGCCATGTCTGTCTGTCCGTCCGTCCGCGGATAAACTCAGCGATCGTAGCGCTAAAAAGCTGAAAATTGGTACCAATTATGTATATGTCACCGGAAAATAACAAGATCCGTAAGTTTATAAATTTCCTAGTAAATTGATAAACTTTCGTAATATTCTAAACTGGAGATAAATTTTATTATTTTACGTTCACAATTTCGTAAATTGATAAACTTACTGAAGTCACTCGTAAAATAATAAGTAAGCACTACGCATGATCTGATTGGTTGACTGTCACATGTCACTTCTCCTTCCTCGCGGCCGCCATTGAAGTCTATGGACACAAGCTATGAACATTGACCAATCAGAGAGCAGTGTGTTATTTTACGAATTTCAAAGATGCGTATATTTAAAAGAGCTTCTGTGATTGGTTAAACCATTTAGAATCTTACGAATAGATATCCGTTAGTTTATAAATTTACCGTGTGACTTCGGAAATTGATAAATTTACGAAAATAAGGACGTAAAATAATACAATTTATCTCCCGTTTAGAATCCTACGGAAGTTTATAAATTTCCTAGGAAATTTATAAATATACGGATCTTGTTATTTTCCGGTGACATATATAAATCATCCTGACAAAGTGCAAAATAAAAAGTGGAAAAAAATATGTTATTAGGGTGCCTCCCCTACATGTAAAGTAGGGAGTGGTTATTTTTTAATTCCTACCCAAACGTGTTATATGTCGTTGGGTAGGTATTTTAAAATAAATAGGGGTTTGCTGAAAGCATTTTTTGTTAATATGAATCTTTTGAACCAAAAGTTATTATACCAAACGTTAAATATATGAAAATATCTCAAAAGTACAACTTTATATTAGGTACTACATATACAAGCACTTTTTGTAGTAACATACCTAAGTAACACATTACATTATTCTGAACGTTACTATATTCTTTAAAATTAAAAAAAAAAAAAAAACAATAAAATGGGTTCACCCAATACAATATTACCCCTGAAAATCGAGATACGGAAGGAAAACTACGAAACCCAACAATGAGCATAGTCCGACACGCTCTTGGCTGGTTTTTCTACACGATTAGTGATCTTTACCCGGTTGTGGGAAATATCGCTATTGATAACAAACAATCAATTACACGAAGTTTTAAGATAAACGTGTATTTAGGTAACATTGTAAATAAACCAGATAATTATATCGGTTCAACTTAATATCAATTTCTCATGATTCTGATAATTTTAGTTATCTATCATAGAGGAAAACAATGTAAGTCGGACAGTAATAATGTCGCCCAAGTATCATTAGCATTCATAGACTTTTTTCAGTGAAGTACCCATGCGCAAGCTTCTATCAGTCTCGTTACTCTTTAGTATCAGCATTGTCAATTAGCTATGGCTACGTGAGATTACAAAGAGACTACTTTTTATCCTGGAGTTGGAAGTAGTTCCTTTGGGACGCAAATGATGCAGAGGGACACAGCTGGCTTCATTTTTTTTCCGGTGGGAAACCATAAAGTGCCCCCGCTGTGGGTGCAGCGAGAGGCTAAAGCCCACCGTGTTCCTTCTGGAGCCGTTTATGTACCTGGGGGCGGTAGTTCTTCCGGACAATCCCGCAGACCCGGCAGGGCAGCTGCGTCCTTGATAAAACGCTTTTTCACAATCAAAAGCTTCTCAACAAGTGCAATACGAAATAGAGCTTTTCAAACAAAAAATAAAAATTCGATTCCTACCATCATGACTCTCCGGTGGTTTATAAGTAAATTGGTGAACTTCTGTTGTCAGGCAATGCAGAAACATACGAGTTGAAGACGGCAGAGCTGACGGCGCCGTCTACCAGTCGCATTATCGGCGGGGAGTCTACCACCATTGAAACGTATCCATCTATGGTTCAGGTGAGTCCTCTGCCTGCTGATAGCATACCAATCTTATGCAGCTGAGTAAGGCTACGTCTTGCGTGGGCGAATCAATGTGAATGCGAAGCTTCTTCTTCCTCTTATCGAGTGAGCTGCAGGTTTAATCACTTAACAAGCCCTTGTGTCAGTTTTCTCAAATCCGCCTAACGGCCTCTGACGTGGAATTATAGGTAACTACGACTACTACTGAGTAGCATTCGAGGACGCCGGCTTTACGTGCCCTCCCAGGCACGGGGGTGTAACACCGGCAACTTCCAAACTCCCGGCTGCTTTGTGAAAGTTTCTAAAACCCACAAAGCGATTTGGGCCTGACTCGATCAACGATAACGATGACTATATGTATCTACGACATATTTCCTAAACTCTTTATCATTAAGTAATTGGTAATGGTATAATCTGGGTGATTAAAGCTGAAGGAAAACATCTTGAGGAAACCTGGACTATAAAGCCTGAAATCACAAACCCGCATTGACCAAGCGTGGTGATCAACGCTCAATCCTTCTGAGTGAGAGGAGGCCTGTGCCCACCAGTTAGTTACACGATAAGAAAAGGCTATATTACGACGACGACGATGATATATTCTTTTATACACTGATGTGTTGCAGGTGCTAGCAGACGCACAGTTCATCTGCGGGGGCTCGCTGGTGACGTCACGACATGTTCTCTCTGCTGCACACTGCTTCGTCGACAAGTGAGTACACTAGTGTCATTAGTTGTTATCTACGTGCCTTCTTACTTTTTACTCCATTGCCGATAGAGTATAATGTAGCTTGCTGTCTAAGGCATGTCATCATGTACATTTTTATTTTTAAACTATGGTAAATCATGAGATTTCCCCTCCCGCTGTGGGTGCAACGTGAGATAATGTCAGACTTTTACTGACTAAAACCTACCGTGTTTTTTCTTGAGCCCTTAACGTACCTGGGCCGCGGTTACCCTAGTGGGTCCGCTGGGGTTTGCTGACTCTCTTTGAGGAGCGTGTGGAACAACGTGCGCCGCCGAATGTTATTGTGTACTTAAGTTATGTTTATAATTAGACCCTGCGATTATCTTACCCCCTTGTTTCACTTTAACTAGGATATGCCGCTTTTAAACATCTATTGGTGAAATGCAGTAGTTCTATTAACACTAAGGCCCGGCGCCCATTATCGGCATCAGCACGCGTCAGGATTTTAGGTGGCAAATAGCAATATACATTAACATAATGACAATAAAGTTGAAATTTCCATTACATATGGTATTTTTGTTATTACGACCATATATAATGGAAATTTCAACTGTTATATTAAAGAGGAAACATTTTTTGTTATTTGTTTGTAGCCTTAAGGCTCCGAAACTGCGGAGCCGATTCGACAAATTACTTCACTGTTGGAAAGCTACACTATACTCGAGTAACATAGGCTATATTTTAGCCAGGTACGGGAAGTACTTTCCACGGGACACGGGTGAAACCGCGGGTAACAGCTAGTCTGTATTTAATAACTACAGTTAAAGTAACATACTTATATTTTTGTTGCAGTTTTGGTTATGTAATATCCGCAAGTCGCGTCGCCATTCGAATGGGCACAACTTTCGTGAATACGGGTAAGTTTACACTTGATATTGGTTGCACAGTTGCGGATTGATCGATCATAAGGTTAAGCAACGCTTGGCGTGGGCGGTCCGTGGATGGCTGACCATCTTGTCATGACAGTGTTAGTCAGTGTTTCGGAAGGCACGATAAATTGGTGAGTTTCGGCTATTTTTTGAACAACATTTAGTAAATGGTTGTCAGAAGCCGCTCCTTGTACTCAACTGAATCCACTGAGACTGGCAGTCGACCCCAGCGTTTTGGGAAAAAGCTAGGCAGGTGATTAGCTACAGTGGATACCCCATAAGAAACGAATTATCAACAGGTGGATCTCTGCACGAAGTATCGAGGATAATAGTCCACGAGAGTTACAACAGCCCAGTCCGGGATAACGACATCGCCGTGGTGGTGCTGAGCTCGCCAGCCACCGTCAGCTCCACCGTGCAGCTTGCGTCCATCGCCGCCGCCAGCCAGGAGGTGCCGGACGACAGCCTCGTCACCGCCGTCGGCTGGGGAGTCACTAGTGTACGTACAATCATTATTTTAAAATAACACGATCATGAGTCAATGATGTGGGCCAAAAGGGGCAACATTAAAATGGAACTGGGCCGTACACGTCAGCCAATAGTGGCCCATAAATATGGGCCACTATTGTTACCCAGTGGATACCCTACGATGGAAACTGCAGACGGGGTAGGCCCTGGAGGAGATGGCGCGACGACCTAGACCCCTATCAACAAGACTGGTGGACTCGGTCGAAAGATCGGGAAGTGTGGAAGCAAGATGGGGAGGCCTTTGCCCAGTAGTGGGACAGTACAGGCTAGAAAAAAAAGCACGATCATAGATATTTTTGCCGAAATTTTGCACAGAGGTTTATGTTAAGACTCACGCAAGATAAGAAAGAATTTCCGGACATTCCCACGGAAACGGGAAAAAACGTGATTTTGAGTTTTACGCGGGCAAAACCACTGGTAGAAGCTAGTGACTAAGTAACTACTTAATATAGGTAATTTCAGAGTAAGATTTCACTGGATACTACCTCGTAAGCAAAATATAATATTCAAAACAAAATGCTAGTATTAACTTTGTTCAACAGTTGGACAGCTCGTCCGCGTCAACAGTGTTGAATGAGGTGACTTTGCGGAAGATCAACCTGACCATCTGCGCGGCGCGCTACCTCGCGCTGGAGCAGGAGTACTTGGTGCCCTTCCCGGTCACCGGCAGCATGATGTGCGCGGGCTTACTGGATGAAGGAGGTAAGACCGTGGGGTGAATACCATGTAGTTCTTTTGTTTTTGGTTTTATTCTCATATTTTTATGTGATTGTACAGACAACACACAGGTCATGGAACCCGAATCTATCAAATTAAACATTAACCTACCACTTTTGTGATAAGGTTGAAAATCTATTTTGACAGATTGTGGTAACTTGATGTGCTGTCGTCTGTTCATGATCTTCGCATACTATTATTCTATGTATGAATACATAAATCTGTATTTAAAAAAAAAGAGTAGGTAACCGTGGAATTTCTTGCTTTCTCCATAGGAAAGCTACTTTTGGAATGAGCAATTAGAATCAACCTTAGTTATATATTTTTGACTTTGGGTCAGACACCGTGAGGACAGCCAGGACCCGTCAGCCTTTTTTTTTCTTTTTTTGGCGGAGTGAAATCCTCATGGACCTGGGGAAAGGCGGAGGGGCGTGCTGGATTCTTACCGGCTAAAACCACCCCGGTGTCTCTGCTCACACGTGCGCGCGGGGCCGCGGGAATCCAGATTCTTCTACAGCCCCGCACTAGTGCTGGCCCGCCTCGCTCGGGCCTCGCCTCCTGCACGGGGTAGTGAGGTGTTGAGCTACCCCGTGCATCGTCTCAGGGGCGCGCGCCGACAACCGCGCGCGCCTCCACCTCGGGTCCGTTAAATAGGGGGTGGGGACTTCCCCAAGTCCCTCGCCCCTGGACCCATTCAGGGGGGCCGGAAAAGGGCGCTCCCACGACTCTGCGCTGCCGATCATCTTCCGAACCACGGCCGGCAGCGACAGATCGCTTCCCACTTCTGAAGGCACGGCGCTGCTCCTCCCAAGCTACACACTCGGCAAGCGTGTATTGCGCCGTGTCCTCCCCGCAATGGATGCAGTGATGGCACCGAGCGTCCGGCTCCCTGTCTATGCGGCACAGGTAGTTGCCGAAGCAGCCGTGCCCCGACAGCACTGCGTCAGCCTGAACGACAGGGAGCCGTGCTTTCTCCCGAGCCAGTCGTCGAGTACTGGCCGGGACCCGTCAGCCTGGTCTAACATTGATAGATCTACAGATATAGTCCAACTTTAATGGCGTTATGTGATGATATTGAGGACCAAAGTCTACGTAAATACAAAATAAAACGCGTAACGTCGCCTTGGACTTCTACACTCACATGAGCCCAATTGCTACTAATACACTAGCCTATATGCTAAAAGAAAGTTTAACATGTTTCAGGCAAGGACACGTGCAGCGGAGACTCAGGCGGTCCCCTGCTGTACGGCAACGTGTTGGTGGGAATCACCTCGTGGGGCTACAGCTGTGCCGAGTCGCTCTACCCGAGCGTGTACACCAGGGTCTCACACTACACCAACTGGATCGAGGCGAAGGTACGCAACACTAACCGCCGTTCTCAATATTCTGTCGATTTGCCTACTAAAGATTTTGATTTTAGCCCCATACAAGTAATGTCAAATTCCTAAGCAAAACAATAGGTATATGGAATATTGGGAGCAGCAGTAAAGCATTTTTAAAGACGTGGGAGATCAGGAAATAAAGTCACAGGATGACGTGAAAAGGTGTCCTTGACTTAAGACATGTTCCTTCTGGAGCCCTTTGGCCACGGTAACTAGTGTGAACAATCCCGCAGAACATCAGGCAGTAATTTAGTATTTAATCAGTATGTATGTATGTTAATAGCTTTTGTAATTCGCTCAAACCACTTGCGGCGGGGGCGCCACGCGAAACATTTAGTTATCTGTAGGTACCGTTAAAAGCATTTATTTACATTATTATCATTATTACATTTTGCGAGGTGGAAGTAGTGCTTAGTCTAATCTATTTACAAAAGGGTTCATATCTAATAGCTATACACAGGAGGGCGCCTCTTGACAGCCGCGAGTCGCGGGGCGCGGGGCAAGGCATGGCGCGCTCGGTTCCGCGTCGCGAGGTTATAAAAAGGGTGCGCGCGCTCGGTCAATCCCAAAGAGTATAATAATTTGGGGGCACGGCAGTGCCCCCGTTTGGGGGCACGGCAGTGCCCCCGCCAAGTCGAGCGCAAAGCAAACACTGCCGTACCATCCT